>BQNB010070336.1:0-33159 GCA_026074375.1 Tanacetum coccineum
TTATTGAGATAAGCTGGTTGTTCCCTTTTATTTTTCTTAAGTCATAAATTGTTCAAAGTATTTTCCTTAAATTTTTCAAATTTTTCCGAATTAGTTTAATATTTTTAGATTAAAACAGTTTTTAATTCATAAAAAATAAATAAAAGTCAAAAAAATATAATTCTTTTTTCTAAAATTATTTTTAATCATTTAGGATTTATAAAAAATAAAAAATAGTTTTATGGATAAATTTTAATAGTTTAGGTATTAAGTCGCGTTTTTAGATTCCCATTAATGTTTTTAGTTTAAATCTTTAATTGTTTTCGTTTGTAGCTTGCCTTTATTTGTTTTTGCATGTTAATCGTAGAATTAAAATCCAAAATCAAAATCCTTGAAATTATTCAAAGCACGCGATCACGAACTTAACCGATTCTCAATTCATGCTTCGTCGGGATACGACTCGGGAAGGTGTTTAAATTTTACTTTGGATAAAAGTAATCTTCTTAAATCCTTACGGAATATTTATTACTATATACTATTATTGATATTATCCTTATATACGTATCGGGATCAATCAATTTTTGGCGCCGCTGCCGGAGAAGTGTGTATCGAATATCGCGTTGAAGCTTGAAGATTAGTGTTTTGAAGACCCTTCCTCGTGAAGTTATCATTTTATTATTTTCTTTTATATAAAAAACTAAAAAATACAAAAATATTTTATTTTTCTCAATTTATTTTTGTAGATTTATTACAAAAATCAAAAATATTTTTCCTAAAGTATTTCAAAAACCAAAAAAATTGTAAAACAACAAAAACAACCATTGTGTCACTTGTAAAATCGGCTCACTTTTAGATTACAAACTTTAAGAGAGTTTTAAGGAGGGTTGATCCGACAAACTTCGACCCGAAAGGAGAAGGTTTTTAAAACGCTTCGCTCTTACCCGCTCCTCCGCTTCTTTGTGCATTTTCTAAAGAGCTACCGTACACTTGTTTAATTATCAGTTACAAAAATATTTTTCTTTTTTTGTATTTTCTCTTATTTTGTTCTTAGAGTATGCAAACTCTCTCTTCTTCAAAATTCGTTGGTGAACCTTCTACGAATCCTACTTCTACGATTCCGAAACGTCGTAATCGTAGACGTTCTAAACAAAGAGTCGAACCGTTTTCTCTTGTAGAGACTCTCATAGTTACGATGGCCGATCAATGTACTATGGTGGAATTACTCCGTGCACCCACCGAGGGTTATGCGGAGGCAATCGTAGTACCACCCATCCCCGCTGAGCATTTCGAGCTCAAGCATAGTCTAATCAATCTTGTAACTTCAAAACAATTCTTTGGTTTTGAGAAAGAAGATCCTCATGCTCATATTCGATATTTTAACAAGATTACTTCTACGTTGAAGTACAAAGATGTGCCCGAGACATCGATTAAGCTTATGCTTTTTCCATTTTCTATCGATGGTCCACCCCGTATTTGGCTCGACAAAGAACCTTCTTATTCTATTCTCACTTGGGACGATCTTGTGTCCAAGTTTATTAACCATTTCTTTCCTCCCTCAAAAACAACAAATCTCCAGAATGAAATTTCAAATTTTCAACAAAAGTTTGAGGAAACATTTAGTGAGGCATGGAACTGTTTCAAGGATCTTCTTCGTGCATGCCCACATCACGGTTTTACCAAATTGCATCAACTCGATACCTTCTACATTGGTTTAAACCCATTCGATCAAGATTCTTTGAATTCTGCCGCCAGTGGCAATCTTTTGGAAAGAAGTGCACAAGATGTGTTGAAAATTATTGAAAACAAATCAAAAGTTTGTAATTCAAGAAACAAACCGATTGTTTCTCAAGTGAAATCAATTAATGTTGATTCTTCAGAGATATCTAGTGCCGTAGCCAGTGCCGTGACTAGTGCCATGACCGCGATGTTTAAACAACATCAAGTAACCCCAGCTCTAGCTTTCGTAAAAGCTGTTTAGGAATCTTGTGTTACTTGTGGCGGTGCTCATTCTTACCGACAGTGTCCTGCCACCGATGGCAACACTTTTTCGGGCTATCAAGACAATATTCAAGGATATGTTTCAGCAGCCGCAGTGAACTACAATCAGGGAAATACCGGTTATCGTCCCCAGAGTGTAGCTAATCAGTTTTGACCACCCGGTTTTGCTCAACCGAATGTGCAAAATCAAGGGTTTAACCAGAATCGAGGAAATAACTTCAATCAAGGAAATACGTCTTATCAAGCTCCGATTCAAACTCAAGTTACTACTTCGAGTGACTTGGAGAAATTTAAGAAAACGAATGAGGCTAGTATGCAAGCCATGAGAAATCATATCAGTAATTTAAAATCAGAATTAAGAAATGAAATGCAGTCTACAATGCAAAATCAAAATAATACATTCAAGAATGAAATGAGGAATGAAATGCAAGCTACAATGTCAAATCAAACCAATGAGCTTAAGAATATGATGGCTAGTTTTTTCCAAATGAATACCGCTTCTTCTTCGGGTACGGGTTCACTTCCTAGCAACACCGTTGCTAACCCGAGAGGTGACTTGAAAGCAATCACCACCCGAAGTGGTATTTCTTATGATGGACCTCCAATTCCACCTCTTCCAAAGGTGGTGGAACGGGAACCCGAGGTGACAAAGGATACGGTGCAACCAAGTACCAAAAACATCCAACCTCTGGTAGTCCAAATTCAAGCTCCAATTGATGAGCCCGTTGTTGCTCCTAAGCCTAAACCGTCTATACCTTATCCTTCAAGAGCTAACAAACAGAAGCTCCGTGAAAAAGATGATAATCTAGCTTCGAAATTTGTTGAAATCTTTAGGGAATTACATTTCGAGCTCAGTTTCGCGGATGCTCTTCTACATATGCCGAAATTTGCTTCAATGTTTAAAAGTCTCCTTAATAACAAAGAAAAATTATTTGACTTAGCTAAAACACCGGTGAATGAGAATTGTTCGGCGGTTATCCTAAAAAAGTTACCCGAAAAACTTGGAGACCCCGGCAAGTTTCTTATTCCATGTGATTTTCCGAAGATAGTTGAATGCTTAGCCTTGGCCGATCTTGGTGCAAGCATCAACTTGATGCCTCTTTCATTATTGCGAAGAGTTCTCTCTCCCCGAACTTACTCCTACTCAAATGATTCTTTAAATCGCAGACCAGACCGTACGATATAGTCCATCCTAGGTTATTGTGGCGAAGATGTCTTTGTAATTAAAAAAAAAGTAGGAAAGTTCCATTTTACGGCCGACTCGTAGTCCGTTGATCTATTGTTGTCGATCCTCGGGTTCCATTAAATTCTTGGGGAGGACCATTTTTGAGGACGGGCTCGTACTTTGATTGCTGTTCTAATGGTGTAGAATTAACTCTACGAGTTGATGATGAAGCCATACCTTTAAAGTTTTATATAGTTAGGTCAAATTTGTGATATTCTTACAATGATGCTTTGTCGATTATTAATCGAATCGTTGTCATCGACGTAGCTTGTGATGAGTATGCTCAAGATGTCAAGTGCTGGATTCTCGGATAGATTCTAAGAGTGGCAATCCTAATCGTCTTTAGATTCCTATCCTTTTATCTTCCTTCCCCCTCTTTATACATTTTAAGGAAGGTGACTTATTTTTGGATGAAATCGAAGTTATTCTTACAAATGACTCATTTCCACTGGGATTAATGATGTACGACTTTGATTCGGGTAGGAGGGGGGGAGAGAACTTCTCTTTACTCGAGTAGTTTATTAAACGATGCATGATCCATCATTCCTCTTCCTATAAAAAGAATTTGAATGTTGAGGAATCTTTAAAATTGTAAAATATTCTATTAATGATCTTCGGGAGCTTTAAGCTCAAGGATCTACATTCTCATTCTTTGAGTATGCATTTTTGGGGTACTGATAAACTACTCGTCGTTTATATTGCTAAAGGACCTAAAGGAAGGGGTATGAGAAGGTCCGACTTCTAAATGTTTTAATAAGTCACACAGAGCGTTGCACATCGCTCTGAGAAAATCTCCGACATAAAGGGCATCGACCCTCAATTTTGTACTCACAAAATATTAATGGAGGATGACTCTAAACCGGCAATTCAACATCAAAGACGGGTTAACCCAAAAATTCATGAGGTTATCAAAAAGGAAGTTATCCAAACTCCCTTGATGCCGGATGGATTTGTCCTATCTCCGTTAGCCCGTGGGGTTGGCCCCGTTCATATGTGTGCCTATGAAGGGCCGGTCTAACCATAATTAAATAAATGATGATAATGAGTTGTACTCTACTCGATTAGGTTACGGGATGGCGTGTATGCATTGACTACCAGAAAGTTTAAATGTGCCACTCGTAAAGATCATTTTTCCCGTTACCGTTTTATGGACCAATGACTTGAGAGACTCGCCGAGAAGATAAATGATTATTATTGTTTTCTAAGATGGTTTCTCAGGATACTTTCAAATTTCCTATTGACCGCAAGACCACAAGTGGAAGCCACTCCACTTCAATATGGGACGTTTGCCCTACCGACGCTATGGCCTTTGGACTTATGTAATTTGCTATCGCGGGCACATTTAATGGTGCATGGATTGGCCATGTTCACAGATATGAGCGAGGGAAAAAATGGAGGTCTTTATGGTTAACAGATTTCTCACAATCTTACGAGGATTTCTTTTCTCCTTTATAGCCTCTCCTATTTAGACAAAATGCTTCAAAAACGGTGCGAAGACACTAATTTTAGTTCTAACATTGGGGGTGTAAATGCCATTTTATGGTGAAAGAAGGCATTGTTCTAGGACATAAGATTTCAAAGTCCGGGATTGAGGTCGACAAAGCTAAAGTTGATGTTATAGCTAAACTCCCTCATCCGACTTCCGTCAAAGGCATTTGAAGTTTTTTAGGTCACGCCGGGTTCTATCGTCGATTTATTCAAGATTTTTCTAAAATTTTAGACCGGCCGGTCATGAACCCATCTTCTTGGAAAAAATGATACCCCGTTCATCTTCTCAAAAGTATGTATTGAATCCGTGTTATTTACTTAAGAAGAAGTTATATCGAAGATCCGATTTAGTTACCCCCGATATGGCACCATACAGTTTTTCAAAATTATGTTTCTTGTATGCCTGTGATTACGCGGTAGGTGCACGTATTGCGCGCGCAACGTAAAGCCATACATTTTTTCTAGCCTTACACTATGACTAGTTAGACAATGACGGAGCTAAAGGACATTACACTACGACGGAAAACAAGGAGTTATTAGCCTGTGGTGTATGCTTTTTGAGAAATTTCGGCCTCTACTTAGTATTTTCAAGACCACTAGTGTATACGGACCCTCCTCGTATCCTTAATTATTTATTGCCAAGCTGATGACAAGAGGGCTTTGCTTGGTGGTATTTCTCCAAACTCTAAGAATTTGATGTCATTATTCGTGATAAAAAAAAAATAGAAGCGGTGAATATCGCAACCAACCACTTATCATGAACTTGAAAATCCCACCAAGATGTTATCCGAGAACAGGGGAAGAAATTACCGAAACATTTCCTAATCGAGACCACTTGGTTATAGTTACCTTTCATGGTGATGATAGTACCCCCCACAACCACACATGGTTTGCCGTTTTTGCAAATTTCCATGCGGGGAATTTTGTGAATTATAGGGATGTCATCCACAACAACAATAAAAATCTTTAAAGATGTTAGAAGCATACTTTTGAGCGGACCCCTACTTGCTTTAGGAATTTTGTGCGGATCAAAATGATTAGGCGATGTGTTTCCGGCAGAAAGCGTTGATATTCCTCAACGTATGCTTGCGGTCCGGATAATGGACCCACCGGGGACATCATCGGTGCCAACTACACCGCTAAAAAAGTCCCTTTGATTCCGGTTTTTTATTGGACCTACTATTTTACCCGAGAAATGCATATGACTTTGGTCACTACCGTCTGGTCTCGTTTGTGACGTCTTATTCAAACGTGTCAAGTGTTTAAAACCTCGCAAAAAAAGATGAAATGCCTCAAAATGGCATTTCAAGTTTGCGTGATCTTTGATGTGTGGAGGGCATCGATTTCATGAGACCGTTCCTATCTCTTCACGATGCGGGAACAAGTATATCTCGCTCCTTCGGGGCCATCGATTACTTGTCGAAATGGGTTGAAGTGTATGCGCTCACTACCACCACCAATGACGCCCCGAGTTGTACTTTGACAAATTTTTATAATCTCCTTCGCTCGATTTGATCCTCATTGTGTGCCTATCTTTAGTGCATCGTCCCGGTACCCATTTTTGCAATGACCATTTGCAATGGTCATGCTTAAATACAGAGTTACCTCAACGTTCTTATCGTGTATCACCTCCACAAACAAGTGGGCAAGTTTGAAGGTTTCTAATTTTTGTAGTTTGAAAAGTTCTTAGAAAGGACCGTAGGTGTGTGAAAAACGATGCTTAAATGAGTCCGATAAGTTAGATGAGCCTTGTGGGCCTTTCGATACCGCCATTAAAGACACCCATCGGGATTGTAGTGTATCCTATTAATGCTAGTGTACGGGATAAGGTTTGTCATTTCCTATCAAACTACGAGCATAAGGCCTATTGGGCCTTTAAGCATTGAAATTATGGACCTTGTGACTGCGGGTGATCACTGAAAGTTACAAATGAATGAATTAAATGGAACTTCGTGATTCATGCCTCAAGAATTCTTTTTTTTTTTTAAAGATACAAAGAGTGAATAACATAAGAAGATTCATAACTCCAAGTTTAAGAACCGCGTTTTCAAGTTGGTGATCGGAATTCTTTCTACTTTAATTTATCGATTAAAGATCTTCCTAGGGCAAGCTCTCAAAACCCGTTGTTGGTAACCAGACCTCGTTAACAATTTACCCAAGTTTTCCTTATGGCTCCGCAAAGTTATCTCAAACCGACCGGGCCAACTTCTAGAGTGAACGTCATTTTTTAGGACTCAGCATACTTTGGAGGGGAACATTACCACTCCGTGGATTGTCCCGGAATCTCAAAACTTTCCCAATTTGACAATTAAATTCGGGGACGAAGTCATGCTTAGTGACCTCGTTATATTAAATACAACAATGCGCTTCGTGGGTGGCAACCCATGCTTATCCTAATATAATAGTAGTAATGAATAAGTGTTGTGAGGAGGTTCACCTCTTCTTTTCTCGTGTTTTGTGGTTTGTGTTGTATGTCTAGGATTGCCTCGGATTTTGAAGCCTCTCTGCTGTGGTTTTGTTCCTTCGTTCACTCGAGATTCACTCCTTAGCACGATCTTTACTGGGAATCCATATCCTGAAAATATTTACGACTAACGTTTATCTTTGAGCATACTTATTAAATCGGACTTATTTTTACATAGAGACCCTTCTTAAAACATTGAGGACAATGTTTAGTTCTAGTATGGGGGATCTATCAATTTGATTGTGCCTGCAGTCGTTGTCTTCACGTAACCTCGTTTTTGCCACCACAATACCAAAAAAATGAAAAAAATTTTAAAAATTCCAAAAATAAAATTAAATGTTTTCGTCTCAATGTTTGACTTTCCTGCTGGGTAGAATAAGAATAAATTTTGACTCGATCGAGCGTGTTGAGCTCTTAGCTTTGTCCCTTAACGCTTATAATCTTGACTAAGCATTCACGGATCTTTTTATATTAAAGATTTTTAAATTTTGCGAAGAACAAGAAAATAATAGAGTTAATTATGAGTAAGATTGCTAAACTAGGTTTAGTTGAAAATCTTAAGGCTCATGAAGTGTAGATTGGTGGCTTTTTCTCCCATAAGTAGATACGCACTGTTAATTTAATACGTGATCACTTTTTCGAAAATTTAATCTTAAAATCAATTGATATTTTTAAAAGTTCTAGTTCGATAACAATAAATTTTATTTTACGTCGTTGTTCATAATTTTATACCTTAAATTTTCTAAAAAGAAATTTTTCTATATCGTGTAATATAAAGTAAAATATGAAAAATTAAGGTAATAATAATAATTTTAATAATAATAATAATAATTGTGGGTCTAATTAAATAGTTTGCTGCATCCCTTGCCGGCTCAACTGTCGATTTTTGCACAGCTTCCTAACAATGGCACATAGTCCATTATATACGAGGACTACGATAAAAGTTTGTTGCATCTCTGCGGCTCACTACCGATTGTTTGCAGCCTTTTAAATAATGGTCCGAGGTATTTCCTTAGTTTAAAAGGAGTATAATTATATTAAGTGTAATATATGTGATTTAATAAATAGTAGGGAAATCTATTTTTTCTTAAAATTTAAATATGCTTTAATCTATGAACTATTTCGTTTTAAGTTGGTGATTTTTTTGAATTGTTAACCGGAAGACTAAGAGATTTTTTTTGAAACCGATGGTCGTCATGAGTTTCTGATGTACTCATTACTATGTGTCGGGTGTCAATAGGGGCAGCGTAACCCTAAGCCGGTCGCTCGGCGTTGGGAGATGGCCGAGAAGAGAAATGGAGGGGGAGGGGGGGGGGGAAGGGGAAAAAAAAGGGGAAATATATAAAAAACAGATAACTTAAAACAAATAAAATCGTATGTGAAGAAATGTCACTACTTGGATGATTCTCCTTTAAAATCATAATTCCTGGGTGGAAACGTTGAAGACATAGAATATTTTGCAATTTTCTTTAAAAAGGTTGATCCATGGTGAAAATTCAAATATAAGCCTCATTTCACATATATATAATAACTTTCGGAGACGCGGAAAAGTTTCACAAGGTTCGTAGTTTGAGTTAGTGTTAGAATTCTTAACATTATATCATTTATCGGTGATTTCGTTTTCTGAAGCTTGTTTGGGTCAAGTGGAAAAATCGAAGACGATGATTTATTCTTTTTGGGCACTTTTTAAATTGAAGGATTATTATTCTATGACCTCTAAAGGTAATGAAATAACGAAAGTCCCAAACATTCTTAGTTAGAAAAAAGAAAAAGGCACGGATTAAATATAAAATCTATGTGTAGTAGTTCAGTGTAGATTTATAAATTAATGGTCAAAACAGGGGCTTTTCATAGCCTAATGATTCTTTAATTACCACTTGTATGAAAACTTAGCTTCTTTTTAAAGGTAATTAGTCGAGGTGGGATTGGATTCTTGGCTCCTTTTTTTCTAAATAAAGTGTTTAATTATTGGGCAATTGTGTGAGGGACACGGCTATCAGGTTTAGTATCTGGAAGATTTTAGTATGTGCTTATTACACATACCTTTAACCCTAATAATTAAAACGAGCTTAAATGACCAATAAAACGGACTATTTTAAAAAAAATGCCCGGTAATATATGGTTTGTTTTGATTTGTTATACTGTGCAGTAGTATCGGATATTTACTAAAAGGACCTTAACAAAGCCTCTACCCCTGTCCTATCGATCACGGGAATAGAAGGAGCGTTGAAAAAAGTCAAAAAGTTCAAGTCAATGTCTGACAGCCAAAGATGTGTTGCATCTTAAATAATGGGCCCCAAAACCCGCAAAGCCAAATTAATGGGCCGGAAAATGTCAGGGACCAATTAAGCTTTAGTATTAACATTTAAAAGCCCCATATGTTATATGCCTAAATAATTAATAAAGCCAAATCATAAAACCATATCTACCCCGGACCAGGATTCAAAATCCATTAGCCAAAATATACTTAAAACTTACCATTTTAAACCATTTCACAGAGTGTCATTATGGATCTAACACATTGAGTACTTAATGTTTACAAATCTCAGTTCCCCATTTACCCTATCATTCGTTAAACTCAAATACAAAAAACAAATCCAGCCATTAACTTCTTATTCATCATCTCTGTCACCCCTTCTAAACCCCTGCCACCCAAAACAAACCCATCACTTTCCTAAATCATACCCACTCCCCATCAATATTGGTACGGGCCCAATTCCACCTTGGCTTTATACCTATGAACTTTTCATATGGCCTTATGGGACTTCACCACCAAATGAAATCAAAAAGGTTCGTCGATTCAGAACTTTAGAGAATAAGAATAATTGAAGGGCTCGGTTAAGGCTTGGAGAGCACTCACACAAGAAACACACTTCAAAGTTGAAGAACTTCTCAAACGGCTATAAAGAGGGTGTGTTTTCACAGAGGAGTCTTAAGTAGCTTTTAAGTAATTTAGTATAGCTCTTTTATTTGGTACTTCTACTGAGTCTTTTAAATCCTCGCTCAATTGTATTTTTAGTTTCAGTATCCTGTAAAACATTTTTAAGATTAATGTAATTTTCTAAGTTGTTTATGAAATTCTGTCTTTACTTTGTTAATAAAATTATAAGTGTGATGCAAGCTCTAATAAAGCCTCTTATATAATCTGTTTTATTATAAAGCAACATAAATTGACTTTTTACATAGCTTTTAAGATTTTTAGCTAATTCTACACAAAAATCCACTCCTTAATTACACACAACTTATTTTGGGAAGAAGAAATGCCAAACCTGGAAGGGGATTTTATGGACCATACTAGCTTCATCACTAGCTTATCTATGATATTGCTTGAGCTTGTTGATGACGCTTAAGAGCCAGTTAAGTTCTTTGTTTTTATTTTTTTAAGCCATAAGGGATTTGTTAAGTCTTATTTTTCTTGAATTTTATTTGCTTATTTATGTTTGCTTGTTTTTTTATGTGTACTCTATTTATGCTTTAAATGCTTTTTATTGCTCATTTTTGTTGTTCATTGCTTATTTATGTTGTTATTGATTTGAAAGAAAGTCTATTTACAATTAGGTTTTGAGGTTTAAAACTGTCTTGAAGTAGCTTAAAATTGCTTATGTTGTATTGCTTTTGTCTAGTTGATTATTAAGTGGTTGAAAAATCTGCGTAGTGATCCTTATTTTGCCTTATGCTTAATCTGTTTTTAGTTTTCATAAGTTTTCTAAGTTTGTATTAAGCTTAAAATGGTTTTTGGATTTTTAAAGGGGTGTTTGGCACAAGCAGTATTAACTCATGTTAATACTGCTTGGCTTGAGTGTCTTGTGACCTTTTTAGTCATAATTTATTAAAAAGCTCAATTTAAGCCTATATAGTCAAACTTAAATAAGTGTTTTTGCAAAGTTTTAAAAGTCATTTTTTTAAAGGTTTTTTTAGTAATAATTTCTTGAATCTGTGGTTGTTTTTAGTTTCTTTGACAGGTTATTTGTTAAGATGTTCGAATAGGTGATATTTATTGGTTTATAGTTGTTTTTAGTTCTAAATGCAGGTAGAATAGAGTTGCACAAATTATGCAATTTGTTACTGAGTTTTTTAGTGTAATAATTTGTCAAGTCTGTTTTGAGTTTTAAAGTTTTAATATGCCTTTTTTTTCAATCCACTAATTTAGCTTAGTTATATGTTAATTTTATGATTTAAAATTTATTTCGTATAAGTTCATTAGGTGTTCAAGGCTTAATCTGTTTGATGCTTATTTGTTTTTTTAAAAGTCTTTTTCAACTAGCTTAATTTAGGGCTGCACTTTGCCATTTTAGCTTTTAATATACAACTTGAAAAAACCAAAAAGATTAGGAATTTTAGGTAAACAGCCCCTTTTTTTCATAAGCCTTTTTCTAGCTTATCGGTTAGTTATTCAAAGTGCTTAAATTATTTGCTTTTTCTTATAACTTGTAGTATTAACTTTATCTGGTTTTAGGTTTTAGAGCTTAGCTTATTAGTATACCATCTTAATTTTTAACTCAAAAAGTGCCCTATAGGCTGTTTTGTTCTCAGCTTTAATTAAAAAGCTAAGTTGAATATCTGAGCTTATGGCTTGTTTGGATTTGTTAATTCGTGTTAGAATTTGCTTATTAGGTATGTTTTAAGATTATTTGTAAGCTTATTTGATCTTAGGTTAAGGCTTTTAGTAGCTTGATTTGCAATTTTAAGTTTAGTTACACAAGCCCTTAATGTTTTTAACTATCTTATATTGTTCTAATATGCTTTTTCGCCTATTTTACTTAGCTTATTTGTAGGGCCTTCTAGCTTGTTAGGTGTAGGTGATAGTATGTTTAAGCTTATTTACTTTACTTATTGCTTAGTTAGTCTCCAATAAGTTACTAAAAAAGTTTTGTTTTGAAATACCCAAGTTTTTTAATAAAGTCCAACATTTCACTCTTTAGTATGCTTATTTCTAGCTATTTTCAAGTTTTATAAAACAGTGCTTTTTTTTAAGTTTTTCATTTTTTGCTTATTTTTAAACTTTTTAAAAAAGAAACAACAAAAAAATGTTTTATTAAAAAAAAGGGCAACCACAGGGGATCGCTCGAACATGTGGACCTCACCCTTCACACACCAAAACTTAACTACACAACACTTCTACCATCTGCGCACTTGGGTCTTTTTCGTAGATACCTTGGGGCATTTGGTATTTAGGGTTTCTTTTTCCCCTTTTAAGCTAGCAGCCCTTTTTGGCTTAATTCCAGCTTATTAAGATAGATGGTTAGCTTATTTTATTTTTTTAGGTTCCTAACTGTTCAAAACGAACTTTTGTAATTTTTTTTTCAGAAGTTTCTCCAAATTAGTATAGTACTTTTTAAATTAAATTTTTTAGATTAAATCAGTTATTAATTCATAATAAATAAAATAAAAGTCAAAAAAATATAATTCTTTTTTTAAATTTTCTTTTATCATTTAGGACCTTTAAAAATTAAATTTGCTTTTGTAGGGTTTTAATTTGATAATTTAGGTTTTTAAAGCTCGGGTTTTGATCCCGTTATCGTTTTTTCGGTGTTTTTTAACTTTAATTGGTTTTCGTTTTTAAATTGCTCTTTTATTTGTTCTTGCATTATTTTTAATAGTTGAAATAGAATCAAAAATTATTTTGAATCATTCAATCACGGCGATCACGAACTTAATCTATCGATTCTCAATTCAAGCCTTCGTCGGGGGAAACGGTACGGGAATGATTGTGTTTTGGATTTTACTTTGGATAAAAGTAACATCTTAGAAGCCTTACGGAATACTTACTCTCTCTTATAATTTGATATTTTGGTACTAGTTATATATATATATATTATATATATATATAGGCTAAGCAATTAAGTATCAATCATTTAACGTATGGACAAACAAAATAATTAAGCATAATTAGTGATCAAGAAAACATTTTTCTCTTAATCCTCACTTTAATTCATACAAAAAGTCTATTTTTCAATAATTCTTTCAAAATATTTTCCTAATTAAAATAAAAAGTCTTTATTAAAAAACTTAAATTTGAAATTACAAAATTTTTCCCCCAATATTTTGGGTGATGATTCTACACCAGATACAAACATTCCCATAGATAAAACAAAAATAAATATGGAGCAGAGTTCTAGGCGGCACACTCCCCCTTATAGGCTGGCGGCCCCCAGTTTCACTTTTCACTTTTCTTATATATTAAAGGACCGCCGCTCCTCGGGGACTGCCACCAGAGAGCCGTTGGGGGTTGGATCTCTTCAATGCCTAATAAATATTGTTCCATTCCCAACAGAAAAATGATTCCTCTTTGCACGATATTTTTTAGTCTTTTCTTTCTCTCTCTAAACCTTCTTTCTCTCACTAAAACTCTTGATAAACTAAATAATTTGATCTGTTTCAAGTGATCTTAATCTCTTTTTCTCATCTCTTTCCATCTCATCAAGTGCAACAAATTAACACTCGTAATTCGTCAAGAAACGAAGTGTTAATTAGGATCTATCCTCCTTTCTCTTCTAAGTACCAAAGACTCTATTGTATTTATCTTGTGTATTTGTGGTGTTTCGGATTATTGTGTAGATCTGTTTGGGGATAGACTCTTCGGGAGTGTGTATTTCTTGTGAAGTGGTTGATTGGTCTAGCTAAGAGATTAGGACTTCGACTTTAGCTTTATTAGTGTCGGAAAACAACCGCGTAAGCGACGTGCGTAAACGGTTTTATCCGCCTAAAGGGAAGGAGCTTTGTTTGACATAGTAAATCTCGAGTAGGATACTCGGGTGAGTGGAGTAGGGCGAAAAGGGGCTTCGTAGCCAACCACTTATAAAATCTCGGTGTATTGGTTTTGGTTGTTTCTTTCTTATCTTATTACCATTATTATTTTTCTTGTTTATTTAGTTTTGTTTAGATTAGTTATTGCTTGTTCATATTGTGATTTGATTGAACCCATTAATATTTTATTTTTTATTTTTATCTATTTTATCTTTATATTATTTTAAAAATATAAATAATAATTGATAATTATTTTATTTTTTTTTTTATCTAATATTTATTAAATTAATATTAAAATAATATAAATTTCTAATTTTATTTAATAAAAATTTATTTATTATTATAATTTTTAATAAATTTTTTTTTTATTTATTAATATTAATTTTTATAATTTTTTTATTATTTTTTTAATTTTGTTATTTATTATTTAATTTTTTTATTCATTTTTTATAATATTTTTTAAATGTAATTTATATTTTTAATTTATTATTATTTTTATTATTTATTTAATAATTATTTTATATCTTAAATTAATTTCTTTTTATTTAATATAATTTACCCATAAATATATTTATTTTATAACTTTTTAAAAATTTAATTTAATTATTTTAATTTTAATATTTAATAATTATTTTTTTTTTTTATTTATTATATATATTTATTTTTTTTTATAAACTTTTATATTTTTATTAATTAATTTATTTTTATTTTAAATTTTTATTTAAAAATTTATTTAAATATTTTTAAAAACTTTTATAATTTATTTTTATTTATTTATTTTTTTATAAATCTTTATAGATTATTTATATATTATAATACTCGCTCGGATCTATACATTTTTGAAAGTAAACTTTTAAACCGTAAAACAAACGTGTAAACTATTCAACCCCCCCCCTTTATAGTTTCCACAATTGGTATCGTAGCTAAGGTCACTCGTAAGGATTTTTAAAATTATATTGTATTTTTAAGCTTTGATCGAATCTCTATGGATCCGAAAAATATCTAGAAGGGCAATCTATGCAAAGACCACCACTCTTTGAAAGCGATAGTTTTATTTATTGGAAAAATAAATTCGAGACATATGTTAAATCAAAAGATCTAGATCTTTGGCATGTTATTACCAATGGTGATTTTCAACCTATTGTACAAAATCTGGAAACCAAATTAGATGAGGTTATCCCTTTTGAAAAACAAACCGATAATCTTAAAAAGAGACTTGCGAAAAATAATGAGCAATAAAAATGGTTAATTTTACATATGCTTTGCCAAGAAAAGAATATGAAAGAATTTTAATGTGTAAGCGGCCAAAAATATTTTTGGAAAACTTTGTTAATCCCCATAAAGGTTTTAGCCAAGGCAAAGATATTAAGATCGAACAATTTGTTTTTTTTTTGTTTTTTTTTTTTTTAGTTCAACAATATGAACAATTCCTCATTTCTAAAGAACGAATCTATAGATAGTACTTTTGCTTAGATTTAATTCATTATTAATAGTTCGTACAAGCTCTTTATTGATAAAGGTTATTCTAGTAAGAACTACGTAAGGA
Source organism: Tanacetum coccineum (assembly GCA_026074375.1). Lineage (NCBI taxonomy): Eukaryota > Viridiplantae > Streptophyta > Magnoliopsida > Asterales > Asteraceae > Tanacetum > Tanacetum coccineum. The sequence goes on from BQNB010070336.1 coordinate 15,448, forward strand.
AGTTTCCTTAGAGGCCCCTCTACATTCCTAAATGGAGAGAAATGGCACGGGCGATTGAAGAGATCGAAAAAGACTTAACGTCACTATATCTTGATGAATTAATCGGGAACCTAAATTCCATTCTCTTCACGTTCACGAACCTGATATCTAAGAAAGATCCGAAATAGTCAAGCAAAAGTTGAAAGATATCTATTGCTTTTAAAGGCTCAAGTAAATAATCTAGTGAGATGAATGGTTTGACTTTCCGGTTATTGATGACAAAGAGTACGCCATGGCGGTTATTAAGAGACTTCAAGAAGCAGTTCTTTTAATAGAAGAGGGTAGATTCATGAGACAACCTCGGAACACTAAAAGACTTTCCAAAGAAGCTGTAATGATATGAACGGGTAGGTGATTAGAAAAGAATATTGCTTTTTTAGATTGGGCGGCCCAGAACCTCTATATTTGGGAGAATGTCAAAACCACCCAAAGATAAGAAATAATGAGCTTTTGCGGGGCTCTTGGAGCCGATTAGTGGGGTTGAAGAAGCGATCGATGAAAAGGATCAAAGACTGAAAAGTGTCTTGTAGCTCAAGCATCAAGTGAGGTTATATTGTTCTGAATTATCTAGTATTTTAGGATGAAAACTACAATCAATGATGATATTAGCTTTATAGTACATATTTTGTATATGATAAGTTATGCAAAATAAGTCTAAAGATAATCACTAAAAAAAAGTTAAAAGCTACTAGAAATAGTCTAGAAAATAAGCTTAGAGAATTAAAAGATAAATTATCCACACTCGAGAAAAAAAAGGGAGTTGATCTCGATTATGCAAAGTGTCATGTACTTAAAATTTGGAAGAAAAATACCAAAGATGAATATACTAGATTTAAACAAATTTGAACAAGGTTACAAATTGCTTGAAATGAAATGTTTTTAAAAATAATCAAAAAACCCTCCCCGGGATAATTCAGGTTTTCAGGGTTTTTTTTAATTCATTTGAAGATCATCTAGGGGGAACTAAGGGGGATTTAAAATTTGGGTTAAAAAAGCCTCTGAAAAAAGGCTTCTCATGATGGAGGTTCCCATAAAATTTGGGCAGAACCCCTTAATGTTCAGGGGCCACTCACAAAATTAATAAATATTGGTCCGCCACCAGAAACGAATGGAATCTGAGAAAAAACTTGTGTCTTTTAATATAAAAATCCATTTTGGGTCGTCCTAATAACCATACAATTAATTGTAACAAGGCCAAAGTTCTCGTTGCTAGTAACAATGAAGTTAAACAATTCTATAAGCCATTGTCAAAACCCGGAGTTAGATTTTCTAAACCAAATTTTAGATCAAAAACTCCACCTCCTAAAAGAGTCATTAATAATTTTTTCTTGTAACGACCCACACGGTACAAGGTTAAGGCCGAAACGTTCATTTAATTCATGGTGTTTATCAAAGCATATTAAAGGCCAATAAAGTCATAAATGATAACATACGACAAGGTGGAAAGCCGGAATTCAATCATCGGCTCCCCAACTTAATAAGATCAACATGAAATAACGTAAAAGAGAAGTCTCTAAAGGACGAAACATGTGTCCAAGATTGTATTTAGCACATCCAAAAATGTCTGCGATTAAAGAATGGAAGCTAAATAGGTCACTTAATAAGCACACACTTCTTCATGCCCAATTCTCCCTTAGATACCTGCCGTATAAGAAAAGAGAAAAGGAAAAGAAAATACGGCTGAGATAACGCTCAAGTGAACGGGATATAAATAACAATTACATTTTTAAGTAGGTATCCTGGATGTAAATACAAGTAAGCGGGAACAAAGATCAAAATGTTCATGAGGAAACCTGGAGATATGCGTCATGGAAGAAGAATAGGAAATAAACATGGGGTATAAGCATGGGTAATACGAGAGTAAAGATGTCATGAAATATTATGGATAGTATAAACATTAAATAATAAGGAATGCCCACTGAGCTCATTTAATCATACATGTTCATAATAATAATGTCGTGAATACATGCATTTATAATAGAGGGGCTGCCTAAATCATGTATAGAGGTGTGACCTCTTATAATATTATGGGTGAGGTATCAGCTCCAATGTGATGGATGTAGAGCACACTCAACCAATCAACCATGAACGTTATAAACATTTAAACTAGGACTGCACCCTATACGCCCCTCCTGAATAATATGGACCATACATGAAATTAATATGGTAAACTATGAAAAAGGGACGTCGCGTGAAATCACTCTCAACGCGGAAAGAGTCGGGAAACAAGGTGCTCATGTGTCACGGTTTATGGTCACCTCCTATGACTTGGGGTGGTAAAAAGTCATGTAAATCATTGGTCATGCGTATATATAGCTAGGGGCAATAGAAGAATAAGTCTTGAAATCATACAATGTAAAGGATCTGGCAAAAGACATAAAAAAAATGGGGAAGCATCAGCAGTTTATGGTGATGAAATCATGAAATGAAGAATGTTCCTTACTGAAAGGACAGAATAATACTGTTACCTTAATGTCCAAGCAGTAACGGACAAGATGATGGTTAAGAAAAAATAAAATTAATTAGTAATATTCATCATTTGAGATTCTATTAAGTATTTTAAATAGATTAGGGACTTAATATGCCAACCTTACAAGCTTAGGGTTAAATATGACAACTTTCCATATTTTAGGGTTTAATATGCAAAATCAACAAATTTCAAGGTTAAAAGTGTAAATATCAAAGTTTCTTATTTTATTCAGATTATACCTTCCATTTTATGTATTTACAAGTCAAACCCTTAATTTTACATAATTTACATATTTAGTCCTTTTGGTTTATTAATTACTTAAACATTATCTTTAATTATCCATAATTACCAAACAAGCCCTTATAGATTCAAATATGACAAAATCATACTTTATACATTAAATACTAACCAAACCTTATACTTTTCAGAATTTACAATTTTAGTCCCTCTATTTTAATTAATTAATTTCTAATTACTTAATATATGTAATTAACCATTTTAAATCCAAAATAATATCAAAATGACATTTTATACCCCCCAACTTATTTTATACAGAATATACTAAGTATAATAACATGTCTAAAATAGACCCCATAGTTTCAGAATTTACAAAACAAGTCCTTATACTCTTATATCACAATTCGGTTAACAATTTAATTCACAAAACCCTAATCAAATTTTCCCCAATCACAAACACAATTATTTACCAATCATTGGCATTAATTACACCTGGAAAAAATAACAAAACCCTAACCCTAATTCATTTTAACCATTTCTTTCCCTTTTTCCTCTATTTTCGAATTCGGTAATCACCATTAAATCTCCAATAATCATTCGAATCATGTATAAATTATTCCAACAATTTTTCTGAGTTATATGAGATATGAACAACCTCAGAAAAATATAAAATAAATTTTACCAATATTTTATATACCGATTTCATTTTCATTTCTAAATTAGGGTTTTGAATATGTTTCAATTTATAAAATCAAAATAAAGTGCATGGACATTTTTATCAGGTTTATAACATATTAATATGATGAAACATAAGTTATAAAGATACCTTTGATGATCCTTAGTGACTTTATGAATTTATGAACTCGGTAGAGCTTTTCGAACCCAAAACAATAACCAAAATCGAACCAAGCACTCCACAAACTTCCCACTATTTTTACCACACTCCTTGACCTTCAAATCACCTTATAAAAATATCCCAAGCCCTGGAAAAATTCGAATGTGCCACCTCTTGATTTTATTAGGGTTTTTGGTTTTTCTTTTTAGAGTTTTTAACCAAATAAAATGCATAAGAATTAAATAACTCATTTGACCGGTTATTAGGGACTTTCAAAATGATATTAGACCTGATTTTTATCTTGTCAAAATTATCTTGTTATTAACTTTTTATTTAATTAATTTTGTAATGTATAAGTTAATTATATACATATATATATTCGTCATTTATACTATATAGTTTAATTTATTTTCATTGTATAAACATAAAGTATTTTAACCTTACAAATAATTTTTCATAATTGCTAATATTGTATTTTCATATTTTTAACATTTAAAATGAATTTTATTCATGTTTAATGAATTTTCTTGCATTTTGGGTATTTTGGTAATTCAATTTGTTGAGTTTTTTTAGGTTTTACAAGTGGAAGGATAAAATCTTCATCGGACTTTCATTCAAGTGGTCTGGATAAACATTGAGTTTCATGCAAGTTCCACTCGATGAGATACACCGACATAAAAGAATGATAAATGGATTGGTGGGCAACTGGGATATGTGAGAAATGGAAGGAAAGATCCATACAATATAGCGAAAGAGGGGTTCAATTTAAGAGTATGAAATCCGTATCCAGGTTGTGGGTGGGTAAAACAATTTATGCCATGATCTCTTGGTTCTCTTGTTGGGGAAAATATCATTCATCCACATATAGTTAAGATTGCCCAGCTCGGGCTCAATTCTTAAAGCAGAAATGATTCATACTCGATGGAGATTGATGTGAGCGAGTTCAACGGCGAACTCCTCATGTTAAAATCAACTCCTATCGGCTGGAGGAAATGGACTGATTGAAAGCCCAAAGTGAAATGAATCCTATTGAGAAAATTGTGCATGAGTATGTGGTACTGCCATACTTCTTTTCTTTAATAGATCTTCATCAGAATAGAAAGCTTCATAATCAGAGAGGAATAATCAGAACGGGTAGTGGTACTGCCACTACTAATCTCTTCCAAATCAAAGCAGAAAGATTCGGTTAAAGAATTATCAAAGGTGTTAGTCTCCTCCAAGAAAAGGTTAAGAGATGTGGAGGAAGACTTGGTCATAACATCGGAAGATGGGGTGGGATTATCTTTTAATGCTTCGATGTTAGCAATAAGAAGATTGACATTCAACAATTTTTCACGAAGGATATCGTCTTTGATTGTTAGAAGAACATCGGTGTCAATCCCTCCAACTTCCGGGATAACAATCTCTACCACCTCTAAGCTGACGATCTCATCATCGGGAGGTGATGCATCGACATAATCGATGTTCTCATAAGAATCGTCATCCACTTAAAGTTGAATCATCGTTGGAATCGATGATAGTCTCAGAATGTTCTTTGAAAGCTTCAAGAGAGGTAGGATTGTTACAAAGAGGCACATCACACACACTGTCGGGTTTGTCGGGGTTGACTTAGGTTGACTTTTTGACACTTGGGCTTGGACTTGACTGTGTCTTTTCCACGCTTTTCCATTCCGTGTCCGGTTTTGTCGTTTTGGCTTTGTTTTTTGTTATTTTCTTAGATATCCGTTCCTGCACAACACAATTAGCAAAACAAGCATATTTTACGGCATTTAAGTCAGTTTTTGGTTATCTTTAGATAGTTTTTAAAGGTAAAAAGGTATTGTGTACTTAAACACATACCCATGGGTTAACAAAACACGATTATGAGATCAAATTTCATTTCTTGTTTGAGTATGTGAGATTGGTATGAGATGGAGATGGTTATTGTGACAAAGGGGATTTATAGGAGTAGGTAATTGTGGAATTTGAGATATTGAAAATCATGTGACGACGAGATCATATTTGATTAAATGGATTTGATGTGCTGTTGTGGTCTTGAGTTGATTGTGGCTATAGAGTCTGTGATTTGAATCGATTATTTTCTATTTGACCTATGACTCGTTGTGACTCGCAATGAGGTTCGACTCGTATATAACGTGTTGACTAGTCTTGGGTTGTGGCTTGTATAATCGCCTAGTGAGGTGTATAATCGACCTTGGTTTGGTGTATTAGTTCTCCTTGGTTGGTGTATAAATTGCCCAACTTGTGTGGTATATATCTCCAACTGATTATGGATTAATTCGCCCACAGAGAACAGATTGTACTTGTACTTTTTCCTAAAAAAATAGATCTGTGTTTTTTCTTATCTTTCTTCAGATTTTTCACGACTGATGGTTGTTGATCTTATCACTTTTGGCTTAAAACTGTGACCATAAGCTCATAATCGCAGATTACATAAAAATAAGCCACATTATAAGCCCAAAGAAGGACGTATAAGGCTCGAAATTACCACCCAAAACCAAGGTTTGACACTACAAAAAAGACTTAGAAAACTAGATTATGCTGTTAGAAATGCTGGAAAGGGACCAAAATACACATTTTACCCAAAAGTGAGAAATAAGCTTAAAAATCTCAAAAATAGGCTGTAAAGCTGTATAAGCCAGAATCACTAATCAACAAAATCAAAAAACAAAAAAAACAATCTGTGGACTTTTCCCAAATAAGCCCACAAAAATAAGCAGAAATATAAGTATAAATAAAGCTGTGAAACACAAAAGAACACAACTCGAATACAAAAACACCCCCGGTTAGCTCTTGATACCAATTGTCAAAGATCAAAAACTACCTTATCGGAGGTTTGGTTGATCAAATTAGAAAGATAGGAATCATGTTTCAGTGAGAGAAGTGAGAGAGAAAAGGAGTGAAAACTATTGTGTTTTATTAAGTAAGAATAGGGAGTTTTTCACAATGATTCACAAACCCTCATGAAGAGTATGATGTGTATTTATAGCCTAAACACATAGCTATTATATCACATATACAATAATAGTCCCTGCGTTTAGCAGTTGGTCTATAGCTAGTCCAATTCACGTGTAAGACGCCAGATTTACAAAATAGTTAAGGCTAACAAAGAGGAAGTCTATGTTGCTCAACCTCCCAGGTATTTGTTGATCCAGAATTCCTTGACAGAGTGTATCAAAGTGAGAAAAGGCTCTCTTAGTTTTGCATCAAGCTCTCAAAGCTTGGTATAAAACCTTGTCAACTTACTTGTTGGACAATGGGTTTCAGAGAGGAAAGATAGACAAAACTTTGTTTATCAGAAGGGATAAAGGTGATATTCTGTTAGTTCAAGTGTATGTAGATGATATCATTTTTGGCTCTACAAAGAAGTCATTATGCACTGAATTTGAGAAGATGATGCATAAGAAGTTTCAAATGAGCTCTATGGGTGAACTCACATTCTTCCTAGGACTGCAAGTGAAGCAAAAGGAAGATGGGATTTTTATAAGCCAAGACAAGTATGTGACTGAGATTTTGAAGAAATTTGGCTTTAGTGATGTCAAAACAGCAAGCACACCCATGGAAACCCATAAGCCTTTGCTCAAAGATGTAGATGGTCAATCCTAAAATTTCACATCTTCATGCTGTGAAAAGGATCTTTAGATACTTAAAAGGTCAACCTAAATTGGGCCTTTGGTATCCTAAGGATTCACCTTTTGATTTGGTGGCATTTACTGACAGTGACTATGCAGGAGCAAGCTTAGATAGGAAGTCCACAACAGGAGGTTGTCAATTCCTAGGGTGTAGATTGATTTCATGGCAGTGCAAGAAGCAGACTGTGGTTGCTAATTCCACAACAAAGGCTGAATATGTAGCTGCTTCAAGTTGCTATGGACAAGTGCTTTGGATACAAAATCAAATGCTTGATTATGGATATAACTTTATGCATACAAAGATCTATATTGATAATGAGAGCACATTATGCATAGTGAAGAACCCTGTTTTTCACTCAAAGACAAAGCACATTGAAATTAGACATCACTTTATCAGAGATTCCAATGAGAAGAAGCTTATTCAGATGATCAAGATTCACACAGATCAGAATGTTGCAGATTTGCTCACAAAAGCATTTGATGTTAGCAGATTTCAATATCTGATTGCAAGTATTGGAATGCTTAACCTCTGAAGTATTGATTAAGGGGAGGTTCATTGTGTTAATATGCAGCGGATTATACACAAAGTATGGTTGAAAAGGAATGCAAAAGCTGCTAAGGATGGAATGAGGGTTAAAAGTGATAACTCAAGAGTTAATGTTGCTGGGCGTTACTTAGTACTGCTAGGCAAAAGTTAGTGCTGTTAGGCTAACTTACTAATGCTAGGTTACCATTAGAGTTACAACTGCTGAGGGTATTTTTGGTCTATAAAACGGATACTTCGCTTGTAGGTTTTCTTTATTACCTATTTAAGTGCATTCGATCACACCATAACCGTTCTTAATCATTCTACTACTCTCAATTCACAAACCCTAATTCAATTTCATTGCCGATTCTAAAAAAATCGACATTCATGGCGGGCCTAAATTTTGCTGACTCGCATAATATGGTTGCTTACTTGGAAAAATCCACAGAGAATGCTGATTTTGCTGAGATAATAGACTTCCTGAATGCTAACCCCATAAGGTATGCCTTGGCAGTTAGACCTACTATTTATGTTTCTTTTATTAAACAGTTTTGGTATACTACTAGACCAAAATAGTCACTTACAACTGCTAGCGAACGTTAATGCTGTTGAGGGTATTTATATAAATACTTCGATTAAGGTTTATTCATACCTTTACTCGATTTCAATTCTTTGTTATTCTCTCTTATCATAAACCCTACACTCAATTTACATCGTTTAGTTAATTCATCAAACCATACAATGTCTGCTCCAAAGTTGATGATTCAAACAACATCGGTCGTGTTTTGGCTTAAACCCACTGAAAGTGACGGGTTTGAGCAAATTTTGGATTTCTTGAATGCGAATCCTATCAAATATGCGTTAACGGTTAACCCTACAATCTATACTTCATGTATCGAGCAATTTTGGGCTACTGCAAAGGTAAAAACTATTAATGGAGAAGTTCTGTTACAAGCCCTAGTAGATGGGAAGAAAGTGATCATCAATGAGACAAGTGTAAGAAGAGATCTTCAATTGGAAGATGCTGAAGGAATTGAATGTCTACCCAATGCTGATATTTTTGAGCAACTTGCTTTAATGGGGTATGAAAAACCTTCTCAGAAACTTACATTTTACAAGGCTTTCTTTTCTTCTCAATGGAAGTTTTTTATTCATACTATTCTGTAATGCCTAAGTGCTAAGTCTACTGCATGGAATGAATTTAGTAGCACTATAGCCTCTGCAATAATCTGCTTAGCCACAAACCAAAAATTTAACTTTTCTAAGTATATCTTTGAAAGTATGGTAAAGAATGTGGATAGTAGTGTCAGTTTCTAATGTCATCCATGTTTGTGTAAGTTTTGAAAACATGTTGGTGATTGTTACTCATGATGAAATTTTTGTTACACCCTCTCACACAAAAAAGGTATTTGGCAATATGAAAAGGGTTGGGAAAGGATTCTATAGAGCAATTACACCCTTATTTCCAACCATGATGGTTCAAGCTCAAGAAGAAATGGGTGAAGGTTCAGCTATGCCAAATAATCCCCATCACACACCCATCATTCAACCATCAACATCACAACCTCAGAAGAAACAATCTAGGAGAAAATATAGAAAAGACACTGAGATTCCTTAATCCAGTGGTCATACAGAGCGTATAGCAGATGAGGCTACCAATGAGGAAACTGTACCTAAACAGTCTAATGACCCACCTCTCTCAAGAGTTAACACACTTGGAAGTGGGGAGGACAGACTAAAAATTAGGCTTATCCTAAAGATGGACCCTTTGTACTAAACTGTTCTGATAGAGTCTTGATTTAGAGACAACAAAGATGCTTAAGCTGAAGGAGTTGCTAGTTTGTGAAGAAGAGATGTCAAAGAGCTAGAAAAGGAAAGGAAATGTCAAATCTCTCAGGGATGAAAAAGATCTTATTCAAGAAAGGATTGGTCTTAACTAGGACTGGACAAGTTTGTTTTCACTCTGACGCGTGACACGGTTTTGGTATGATCAAGAGGAAGCATCCTAAACGGAATAGGAAATATTTTGACATTGATCCCATGATGGCAGAAAGTTACTTTGGCTTGATGAAACTCAGGGGTCGGTACTGATGTGTCTTAAATGTTTGATACCAAATGTTTTTAATGGTGAAGAAGTATTTGTTGCAGATAGCAGAGTGAAAAAGTTTGTTTGAATAAAGTTGTTATTTTAATGTTATGTGAAGTTGTGCTGCTGCTTGATTTTGTTGCTAATGCAACAATTACTACTGTAGAGATCATTTGGCTCAAGCATTGGCTGAATTGAAGGAGTGCAAAAACCTAATATATAGTACAGAGTCAGTGCAGAGTACAAACACAACAGCACCCTCAACAATATCACAAGCAAAAGGGATAGTTTTCTTGAACAAGAGCAATCGCCTACACCAATTGTTTTCTTCAAAACAACCAACACAGGTCAAGGAAAGGGTAAAAGGCAAATATGGTTAAAGAAGAAAACTGTGAAGAAAATGTTTCAGAAGGCTACTCAAACTTGATTGAAGAACTTGCTTTCAAGCTTCAAGCCTAAAGAAGATGGAACAAGAAAAAGAATTGCAAACAGAGAAGGTAAGAAAGTTGATGAAGCCAAATTTCAGGGATAATGTGCAAAGCATTGATAGCGGCTGATATGTTATGGCTGAAAAGATTGCAAGCAAAAGAGTAGCAAGAAGAATTAACAGCATGAAGAGAAGGCATAGATTGTTTGTAAAACTCTTGGAAGAAGAGGAAAGAGAAAGAAACACTTTGCAGCATTAAGAGCTCAAGAAAAGAGGAACAAGCCACCAACTAAAGCACAAAAGAAAAGTACAATGTCAACTTATCTGAAAAACATGGCTGGTTACAAGCAAAGTTAATTGAAGAACAAATCATTTGTAGAAATTCAGAAGTTATTTGATAAAGCCATGACAAGGGTAAACATGTTTGTTGATAAGGATACTGAGTTGGTGAAAGAGAGCTCAAAGAAAGCTGAAGAAGAGATGGCACAAGAAAGTAGTTCTAAGAGAGTAGGAGAAGAGCTAGAACAAGTGGTAGCAAAGAAACAGAAAATAGAAGATGATAAAGAGAAAGAAGATCTTAAATAATGCTTTGAGATTGTTCAAGATGATTAAGTGGCAATTGATGTTATACCTTTAGCTACCAAGCCTGCACCCATTGTAAATTTCCAGATTCATTAAAAAGGAAGGCAAGGCTATTATAAAATAATGAGAGCTGATGGAAGTGCAAAGAGATACTTATTATTTAGTCAACCGCTCAAAGAGTTTGACAGAGAAGACTTGGAAAATCTATGGAAGTTGGTTAAAGCTAAGCATGGGAATACAAGGCCAGAAGAAGGCTATGAAAGAGTGCTATGGGGTGATCTCAAGACTATGTTTGAACATTATATAGAAGATCTAATATGGAGAAATTTACAAGGAAAGAAAGTATTGCTTTGGAGGCTATATGATTCCCGTGGAGTACACTTTGTGAGGTTTGAAGATATGCATGTCTATATGCTAGTTAAGAAGAGATATCCCCTTACACCTGCAACAATCACTGATATGCTGAATAAGAAGCTGAAATCTAATTATTGGAATGAAATGTGTTATCAGCTTCTTAAGCTTATGACAAAACAGCTCAAGAAACAGTGAAGTGTTTGGAAGCATCCTCTTAGAGATTATGAAGCTTTTAATGAAGAAACTTGAGATTTTTGAAGAAGAATATCAAGTTTAAGGGAGGATTGTTAGGATTAAAAGCCTCTTGATGTTGTTTGGAAGTTACTACTGCTAAGTGGAAGTTAAGACTGTTAAGTTAGTGCTGCTGGTACAAAAGTTACTACTGTTGGTGTGAAAGTTACAACTACTTAAAAATTACAAATGCTGGAAGAGTTTATGCTGACAGAGAACAGATCAAAGACTTATCAAAGAAAAGATAAAGATTGCTTATGTGATAAGTATGAGATATTTTTGTAAAAGATATGTATAAGTTATTTGTTTAGAAGATCATGATAACTTAGGAAAATATTGTAAGCCGGTTAGGACTCCTTGGTGTATAAAAGGATGTCCTAGGGCATAGAGTTAGATATTTAGAAATTGTTTGTTTTGATATCAATATAGCTTCAAGGTTTTGTAACCCTAACACTATTAAGAGTGTTCGTATTATATTGAGGCTGAAAGTTTGGTAAACTATTTTGTTATTGATATTATTCATTACTGTTTCATTGAAATTCTTCTTAGTATCATTGACTAGATTCCGCATAGTATTTGATATTCACAATCAAAGTTTCTATCATAGTTGTTTTGAATTTATTCACTTAAATTAGCCTATACAAAGCTAATCAAGCAAGATCTTATTCTATTAGGATCAACAGGGAGAGAGAAGAGAAGAGTACTAATATTTCGTGAAGTCGTGTCTCCTGTCTCAGTTCTGAGAGATGAGTTGTACTCTTTCAGATGCAGTTGTTTTTGAGCATTTTCTAATGGTGAGATAGAGACGATGGAGAAGAGGATGGAGATGGAGAAGAATTCGTTTGAGAGGGAGCCACCGACGAGAAAGAGACGATATACGAGAGAGGAGTGAGGAGTGTGAGAGAAGAGAGGAGATAGATGTCGGAGAAGTGGAGAGAGAGAGCGAAGTGATGAGAGAGAGAGCGAGGACGGCGTGGGGTGAGTGAGACGTGGAGTGAGGAGAGAGGAGAGAAAAGAAAGAAATATTATATTAAGAAAAGAGAAATCACCAACCCTTAACCCTTCCTTAGCCCTCCTTTTATAAGAAGGAAGGAGGGACTAGAAAGCAATTAAAGGTTATTACATATCACAATTTAGTCATTCCCTATTTGCACTATTAAATCCCTACACTATTAAACTTAGATAAATGGCCATTAATCAACACTTTTTTGCGTTTCAAACAGGGTATTTTTAACGTAAATAATTATTGTTGTAATTGGAGATGAAATTGAAGATGAAGATGAAGTTAAAAAATTAAAAACAGACTTTTATTTTTATAAGTTAAATGGATTAGCATTTGAATTTCAAAAGTTAGGAAGTATTATGTTCTAAAAAAATTTATAAGCTTTTTCAATCAAACAAAGATTTATTTTAAGTAGTTTGGTTTTTTTTCCCTCAAAGTGGCTTGTCGATTGTTTATTTAGGTCCAATTTATGTTTGGTAGATAAAATTGTTGAGAGATTAAGCTTATTTTTTGAAAAACTAAAGGTGTGTTTAGTTGTTGGAAAATAAAAAGTTTCTCAGAAAAGTTTCTTAAGAAACATTCAAAAAACATAAAATGTGTTCAAAATGAGTATTTTTTAAAATTTTCTCAACTGAAACATAAAACTTGTTTTCTCTTATTATAACTATGATTTAGAGAACTTGAATTTACAGTTCTCTAGTTTTCTAAAGGTTCCTTAAAGAAATAAGAGTTACTTCGTTCTCAAGGAAACTAGAGAAAGAAAATTAAGAAAACTTTTCTGTAACTAAACGCACCCTTAGCTACTTAAAATATAATTTGTGTTTGGTAGAAGAACTTATAAGAGCTTATAAAAAAAATCTTCCATAATTTCTTAAAATCGAATGCTACCTCATGTAGCTTATAAAAATAAACCTTTTTATAATCTACATTTACATCTCTATCTATAGCTCCATCTCCAGTTCCAACAACAGTTATAATAAACTATATTTATTTTTTTGATACGCAATATATTAAGGCAAAAAAAAAACATAATACAAACAATGACATCCACTTTATTAATAAGCTGATTAAACTAAGTGGACCCAAAATAGAAAATACAACAAAAAATCTTAGGGTGCGTTTGGTTCGCAGAATGTTTTTGTTGGATTGGAATTGTGTTTGAGGAATTGGACATGTTAAGGAATTGGATAGTTAAAGACTTGGAATGTTATGGAATTGGGATATCATGAAGGAATGAATTTGTAAAAACTATCGCGTGTTTGGTTGGAAAAAAATAAAATGAAATAACAAATTATATAATTATATTAATAATAATAAATATAATTTTTTAAAAAATAAAATAATAATAATAATATTATTTTTAAAAAATAATATAATTTTAAATAAATAAATAGATAATAATAAATTTAAACTGAATTAATATAATATAAATATATTTTTAAATATATAATTAAATAAAATTTTTAAATAAATAAATAAATAAAATTTTTAAATAAATAAAAAAGTAATATAATTTTTAAAATAATAATTAAAAATAATTTAAAAAATATATTAATTTATTAATGTTAATAATATAAAATTAATACAAAATAATTAATAATAATAATAATAATAATAATAATAATAATAATAATAATAATAATAATAATAATAATAATAATAATGATAATAATAATAAAAATTTATTTTTGATGATAAAAATATCAAATTCCATGGAATTATAAACTTTCTTACGTTTATAGATGGATGTTAATTCCACACTCTATCTATAGCTCCATCTCCAGTTCCAACAACAGTTATAATAAACTATATTTATTTTTTTGATACGCAATATATTAAGGCAAAAAAAAAAACATAATACAAACAATGACATCCACTTTATTAACAAGCTGATTAAACTAAGTGGACCCAAAATAGAAAATACAACAAAAAATCTTACAAAGGAAAGAAAAGGGAGTGTTTACCAAATTAAGTGGCTACAAATAAGCCTCTTAATTAACCTTTTAAATATGAGAGAGAAGTTTTACTGTTTCTCCCAATTAAGAATGATTAAAGCTTTGAGCCCAATTTTCCTCCTCACTAAGAAAAAAAGAAACACTCGCTTATAAGGGTGTTGATCGGTTCGGTTATCAGGTTATTCGGTTTGTTCGGTTAGGTTAGTTCGGTTATAAATTTTTTTGGGTCAACCCGAAAACCGAATTTGAATTCGGTTCGGTTTTCGGGTTGACCCGAATTACCCGAATTATTTAAAAAAGAAAAAAAATACATAGATATTTAGAAAAAAAATATTTCAAGCATAAGTGTTTTTTTATATTAGGATAAAATTTTATTTATCTTTTTCTTTATATAATATAAATATATAAAAAATATGTATATTTATATAAATTTAGTTTTCGGTTCCGACTGCCAAACCCACATCCAATCTAAGAACCGAATTCGTAGTTCGGTTCAGTTTGGTTTGGCAAATTCGGTTCGGTTATTAGTTCAGTTCGGTTTCGGTTTTCGGTTTTTTCAGTTTTTTCAGTTTTTTCGGTTTTTCTGCTCACCCCTACTTGCTTAGACAGAGACCAAACAAACATATACGAATAAATCTGCCATCAACCATTCGTGGCCCATAAACACAAGCCCAAGAAAGAAGAACCAAGCAGGGAAAATGCAGGCATATATATAACAGACAGCAAACAGCAGTGCAGATCCACTTGCAATATTTCATATGCCCTTATAAAATGTACGCATCTTTTTTCATATGCACTTACAAAATGTACGCATCTTTTTTCAAATTTTATCTCTTTAATAGAAACGTATGACTAGAATCATTATAAATATTCATATTACTGTATCTCTTCCTGCATCTTTAGAACAAAATACTCTTGAGCTACTGTATATACTTATTTCTAACTCTCAACATCTTACGTTGACAAAATTTACATTTTTGAACATCAAAAATCATATTAAAAGAGACCAACAATATTAGTCTCGATAATATCAAAGTGCTCGTGGCTTGTTTATTTAGGTCCCAATAGCTACAAAAGTGTCATGGGCGTGGGTATTTATTAATAGTCTTTACTGAAATCCAATATTATAAAATTCTTATTGATTTTCTTTTTGTTTAGTCAATAGACTTTATAGAAAATCAAATAATAAGAAATTTAAAGTGAGAAAGATAAATTTTAGATTTTTTGAAGGTAACAATACTGTTTAGTTATTTCGAAAAAAAAATAGACATATGCATAGCACGAGTGGAGTTGATGAGAGTAGTCTTTTTGGGTTTAGTGACAAACATGTGACATAGATTCTTATTTAGCCGGCTGGATGGAGTAATAAACACAAACTCACCTTACACCTCAGCGTCACGTCAGCTTTCTCTCTCCAATTTTACTACTCACATTTCAACCGTAATAAGGCTACACGGAGTAATGCACTCTTCACCCTTCAGTTTGGCCACTCACCATTCGTTTGTTACGCCGGAGGTACCAACTCGCACGTGACTTGGTGCCAAAGTGGTGAGTGACTCACCACCGGTGACTTACTTACAAGTAGGCCACCATGTTTTTTATCTATACTATTATATAAAGCATTTAAGTTGTGGGGTCCATTAAAAATTAAGATAAGGAGGTGCAATATTGACCATCAATTTTATTTTAAAGGAATACATCATAGAGTGACATGTGTCACCTCTTAATTAAAAAATCACCCTTATTTTTAAATTGAAATATTTTTTTATCTATTAATTTTTTTTATAATATAATTTCACTATATTTTTTAAAATTTCGTTCTCTATAATTCAACATCCATTTTGATATATTTTTATAAATTTTTAGATTTTTACATTTTTAGTGGGTTTATTTTATTTTGATTTAAATTTTTTACAACTTTAACCTTAATTCATTTGAAGAGAGTGTTTAATTGGTAAGAGACTGTGAGAGTCTTTTAAATGCGAGTATGGTGATGTTAATATGGTGTTGCGGGAAAGCTACGGGAAACCCAAACAAACACATACAACGGACAACACGTATACATTCGAAGTGTTGTGAAACGAATTCACTTAGCGGGTAGAGAATTACGGGGAGAGTTAGGTCAAAAAAAAATTATCACCGCTGCTATGCGCGGGTATCCAACTAGTTTAATTTAATTTATTTAGTTTGTGATTGTGTGTGGGTATTTAGTGGGGTATATTTTATATAAAGTAGATATTTTTATGAAAGGTGAGTTTAGTTGAAATGTAAGTGTTAAAACGGTTGAAATGTGAGTGGTAAAGTTGGAGAAAGAATGCTGACGTGACGCTAAGGTGGATGGTGAGTTTTGCACTCTTACTCCATTCAGCCTAACAACTCACCTTTCAACTAAACTCACCTTTCATTAAAATACCCACTTTATATAAAATATACCTACTAAATACCCGCACAGACTCTCAAACTAAATAAAATAAATTAAAATAAAATAAAATTGGTCCACTTTTATCACTCACTGGTGGTGTGGCTCACTCTTTGAAGGCTCCACGTCACGCCGCGGACTTTGGGTAGCCGCGTAAGGAATGGAATGTTAGTGGGTTGTGAGAATGGTGATTCAGTCTAAAAAAGGACAACAATTTTTTGTAAGCTTATGATAATGTCCCCCTAAATCCACCATTTTTTACCCGCCCGCCCCCCCCTTCCCCCCCCCCCCGGGTTTTTTTTCCGTTTTTTTTTTTGTATTTTTATAATTTTGTAATATGTTATGAAAACTGGTGATAATCAAAAAACGGAAACGACAAAATATAAATTTTAACAGGACAAAAGATGAAACTGTCATAATAAACCTGAACAGAAACTCATAAAAAACTGCGTTGCACTGTAAAAAAGGGGGTACAAAAAGAATATTTTGTACCTTTTGGGCACTATTCATGGGAGGGGGATACCAATAGGGGTACCCTGTTTGTAAGGCTAAGAATGTCTGCCATTATTATAAGGTATTTTCCCGTTGTTGCATGCTTGTTATCATTCCATCCCAACGGTCAATTACTCAATTCCCAACTTTAACAGCTGCAATATACTGCTTTGTTAATATTATATTTCCAATATCTATCAAGAATAGTACTAAAATATAACAATAGCCAACCATGATGTTATACACTTGCATTCTTAAAACAATAATCTAGCTTAACCAATTAAATATTTTTATGTCACTACATAGTCAATTGTTTCATCTCTTTGTCTGAAATGTCCTTAAAAAAAACAAGAAGCTATAAAGTATAAACCAAAATATTATGCTCCTTTTGTAAAAAGCTATGGGTCCTTTACTGAGTTTACTC
>BQNB010070337.1:0-33159 GCA_026074375.1 Tanacetum coccineum
TTCTTCTCTATAAAAGAAACCTTTAGCATTAGGGTTTTGTACCGATTACGCATTACACAAATAGTTTATTATCAATAGAACTAGATAGATCTTCTAGCCTTTGTGGTTGTATAGTCGCCTTTGTTGGTATAACGCTTTTGGTGAATGATTAGAAGATCCATACCCTATATCATTCTCCATCCTAACCCTTGGTTTTACTCGAATAGGGGAATTGAATGCAATCATGTATGTCTATTCCATCATTATGGATGTGTATATATGGTTTGTCGCCCTTGTTGGTGTAACGCTTTTAGTGAATATTGCATGATGATTCACCTAGTTTAAACCAGTATATGATACCTATGTTGCCTTTGAAAGCCATTTAGACCCTAACTCTAGTTGGTGGAGATTTATGTACTTTCCAAGCTTATGATAGAATACATACTATGACTGTGCTATTGAGCGATCACCCCAAAAATGAAACACTTAGACTAGTTAGAGAGTTGAGTGATTTTTTATCCTCTTTTCGTGAAGTGTTTGGCTTTGATGTTTTCTAGCATAAGTAAATTATGAATTCATTTCTCCGAGTTAAATTGGAGAAATATCTTTATAAATTATGCTAACAGGTCTACTTGAGGGCAAGTAGAAGTCAAGTGGGGGAATATTTGATAACATTAAATATTTAATACTTTTTGGTATCAAATTCCCTATCAAAATGCATGTAACTATCTCATAAATGCCTGAAAATGGTACTTAATCACTTGTTTCTTGTTTTCAGGAAGAAATAGAGCATTTGTGCAAGAAACACAGGATTTGGACACAAAAACAAGTAAATATGGATTTTTCAAGATATTTTACGACGTAACTACCTCGCAAAGGTTACACCGTAACATAATTAAGGAAAGAATGGTCAACACCAAGGTTACGGCATAATCACTTGCAAAGTTTAAGCCGTAACACATATCATTATGGAATGATGAGTCATCTGAGTCAGCTTTACGATGTAACAAGGCGATGAAGTTACGCTGTAACATCAATTTTGCCTACGATAAGGAAGCCTACATCAGCATGATTACGGCGTAACCACATACAAAGGTTACACCGTAACAAGTTCGAAAAGTATAAATAGAACCCTCATTATGTATATTCATCATCAACCCTTCTACCACAACATCAAGGGGCGAACCTAGCTTCCAAAGGTCGAAGAAATCCATCTGAAGTCCAAGGGAGAAATCACTTTATTTACTTTTGTATTTAATCATTTATAAACGAATCCTATAAGAATTATAAACTTTCGATAAATGAATCCCTCCATTATTTCTTATTGTTATGTTACCATTAGTGGCTAAGCACTTCTAGTGCTGGCCTAGTTATGTAATTACTAATGTATTGATTAATGTTTCTTGTTTAATTATTGTTTCATTGGATATCCTTATAGTTTGTCATAGATCCTTGCTTTTTGGAAATATTGAAAGGTAGTTTGGATCCGGTTAGTACTTTTATTAAGGAAACCACCAAACTTAGGATTACAAAGGTACTAGGATAAGTTGGAATCTATCCTAGTGTAGGAATTGATCTGATCACCGCCTTAATTACCCTAAATACTTAAAGAAGTGAAGGAACTCTTTCAGAGAGGGTTGATAATCTATTTAGGTTATAGACAAGTCTTTTGGATTATTGCTACTTAATAGCTACAACCAGGATACCTTAACATTGAGGCTTTTGAGCAATTAGGATCCATGGAAGTATAGGACAGACCTCGAACGTCAATTCGAATCTATCAATTTTAGAACACTAATAAAACGATACTTAGACTTTGCACTAGGAAACCTGTCATATACAGTAGTAATGAAGTAACTAGGTTAGCACGCTTTTCTCCCTATAGTCTTCTTCTAAATTTACTTTTTCACATTTACTTTCTGTCTTAATTCTAAAAACTATTCATAACCATTTTCGAACCTGTGACATTTCAAATTATAACTAATCTAAACTTAGCTCTTGGGATGACCTCGGATTTACCAATCCTACGTTACACACGACCGGGTTCTCTGCCCGTTAGTGCGTGTAGACATCGATGAACGAGTTTTTATAAATTTAAAACTTGTTAAATTATTTCTTAAAAGAAAATACGCATCAAAGGATGTTCAAAAAAGAAAGTACCAGTCTCCATCAAGACCTAAGACTAAAGTGACAATTACTACTATCAAGTTCATCCACAACAAGGAAAAATTTAAAGATCTTAGAACTAAAGAAAAAGTCAAAAGACAATGACAAAAGCTCAAGATCAAAGATCACAATGCATGAAGGAACAAAGTTAAAGACCAAGACTACAAGTACAGAAAGACAATGACCTCACTTTAGGGGTTATTGTTAGCCTCAAAATATTGAGTCAAAGAATGAAAGTCTTGGTCATTATGTTTTTGGTTGAGTCTTTACTTTCTAATTGTTAGCCCTAAAATGTGAGCGCCATTTACGGAATTACATTAGTTATTATAGCTGTGACGACTAGTTATGTCAAGTTAGCATAGACAAAAATTACAAAGGCTATATATTCCCCTCCATACTTCCATGGAGGGGTGAGGAAAACATTGTAAAAGTGTGTGTGTTTATTTATCTCTCTAGAACACACACGTCTTCCTAACTCACTTTCTCTCTCAATAATATGGCGTATCATCTTTTCTATCCTCCCTAACCTTTGGATCGTTCTTGGTTTATGAATTTTATATGTTAACAATTGGCATCAGAGCTAACCAGGGGTGTTTTGTGTTTGTGGTTTGCTTATTATGGTTTTTTGTAGTTTTATATGCTTGAAGCCCACAGGTTGTTTGGATAATGCGTATTCATCAAAAAGCTCTAAAATTTCTTTGTCAAATCGTTTCTTGCTTATTTTTACAACCTTCACATGGCTTATTAGTGGTTCTAACAGCTTTTTAAAGGTTTTTCATAAGCTTTTTGTTCATGGCTTATATTTCTTATGGTTTGTGTTTTTTGCTTATTTTAGAACAAAGCTTTTACTTCTTCTTTATTAAATCGTTCCTAGCTTGTTATAGTGTTTTCTAGTAGCTTATTTATGGATATAAGCTTATCACATCAGCTTATTTTCTGCTTATTCACGGTTTAAGAGAGGAAATGAAAAAGGACGATTTTTTGTACCATGCGGTTTAAAAGGAAAATGGTACACGTGGTATAGCAAGTACATGTGGTTTATGGCCTGTGTTACACGGTTTAAAGGGCATAACAGGTGGTTTAAGATCAATGTATCACACAATTTAAGTATACTAGGTGATTTATAGGTTCTCATCTTCGTAGTATAACAAATTAGGTTTGTTAGGCGGTTTAACAAATGTTTATGCGGTTAAAGCTTACTCAGGCGGTTTAACAGGTGTGTACGTAGTTTATAAGGTTTATCAAGCGAAACAAGGTATGAAATGTGGTTTAACCTTCGCAGTTTTCAGGTTTTCAGGTTCACGGTTTAATGATGATGCTACACGCGGTTTAGGGTTTTGGGAATACGTGGTTTAGCATTTTTCAAGCGGTTTAGGGATGTGATATCGAGGTTTACACTTCTCTACAAGGTTTAAGGAGGGTTCGAGCTTAATGAGTTGAGTCTACTCGGTTTTAACCGAGTTAACTCGGTGTCGAGGAAACTAAGGTTTAGTTTTGATGTGTATTACAAGCCTTAGATGACACTTTCAATATATACCCTCATGCCTAAACCATATTACACCATAAGTCCCTAACAACTATTAACCTTAAATGTTAAATCATTTGCACCATAAGTCCTTGTTTCCTATTTTTACTTAACGAAAAGTTAACTAGACAACGTTTATCACTCGAATGTCAATTCATTTCAATGTTTTTCCTAGTTAACGACAATCAAACAAAACACCAAAGCAAACACAACACTTAATGCTTAAAACGATCCTATATAAGATTCACTCAAACGACAAACGGCTAAGGATTCAAATTCAAGAATGTCAAGTGATCATGGAGTTGATTTGGTATTTCTTATTTGAAGTTGAAGTGGGATTTCAAGAAGGAGACTACTTATTTCATCATCAAGACTTCCTCCTATTTTCTACCCCTTTTCTTTAAACCCCCTCTATCGATTGATGACTTACTTGAACTCATACAACTTATGTTTGAGACTTAGATTATCTAGTTTCTAGTAGTCGGGGTGGTTGCTTGAAGACCTGGATAAGTATCACTTAAAAGAGTTACGTTGTAGTGCTCAGTGTCATAGGCAGATGCAGATGTGGATAGTTTTAAGAGGTGTTATACTTCTTATACTTTGTGATTGAGGTATAGGGTACTTAGAGATTATCTTCTTCACATTTCTTCGATCAATAATAGTTCAGGCTTAAGTAATAAATTTGGGGGATTGTACTTCAGTTTCAAGCTTGGAATATTAGGTTTACTTCATCATGTGGTCACAATAGATAGCTGACAAAATTCAAGGTTGGTAAGTTAGCCAGAGAGTTTAAAGAATAGAGATGTGATCATCAAATAATTCTCACGGGATATTATTGTGCTATAGAACGACAATGGTACTTCACAAGTCTAAGCAAAATTTTCAAAGTTCTTCAACGAAGTTCATAACTTTTCAATATTTTTTCTTATGATAAGAACATCTTAAGTATATAGACGTACACGACAATGATGATTCCGAGTGTTCACAACCATCATGGGGGAAGAACGTGTATATTGGAGTAATCAATTCAACTTCTAGGGGGAAGTAGTGTATACTTGGTATAAGAGGGTTTCTACTTCACTTTGTATGGTTTGTGTGAAGTATTCTACAAGCGTGAGAAAATTTGTTGCTGATTTCTTGCATGTTCCCCCAAACGGATATTCACCAAGACCAAATGTCAAAACAGTATTGAAGCAGTAGTATTTGGTGTGGTTTGCTTCTTCTTCTTCTTCTACAAAATTCCGGTGTGCACTTTAAATCTCAAAGTTAGAAGATCGTTCGAGCTACATCAAAGTTTTAGAATCTGCCAAGATATAGATATTGGTTTGGGGGAAGCTGATTTAGAAACTTCGCCTAAAAGGAGCCTATGAAGAAAACTTTTCAACACATGTTGCATGAATTAGGGGGATGTTGATCTAACTTATGCATATTACAATGGTTCCTAAACAAGTAAAGACGAAGAAGATTCAGGCTGGGGTATAAGTATGAAGACTTAAGACAAAGACGTCATCCTTAGCATTGGAAGCACTTTGGAAGACTTTGTTTTGTTGTATTTGTACTTGTTATGAACATTGTAAGTAACTCCGTATGTCTCCACATTGGGGGGAAGATTGTTAGCCCTAAAATGTTAGCGCCATTTACGGAATTACATTAGTTATTATAGCCGTGACACGTAAGGACTAGTTATGTCAAGTTAGCACAGATAGAAGTCACGAAGGCTATATATTCCCCTCTATACTTCCATGGAGGGGTGATGAAAACATTGTAAAAGTGTGTGTTTATTTCTCTCTCTAAAACATACACATCTTCCTATTTCACTTTCTCTCTCAAGAATATAGCTTATCATCTTTTCTATCCTCCCCGACCTCCAGATCGTTCTTGGTTTGTGAATCTTGTATGACTAGAAAGGGACATGTGGTCGTTAATTAATCTAATTTTGTGTGAGTTACGTGCCTTAAGCCCATCCAAACCCAAGCCCGACCCATGATAACTTAACCTAGGTGCCACACTTGTGCTAGGAAAGTATAGATATCCCTTTCCACACAAGGAGATGGGGTTGGTTGTTTATTCGTCATTCCTTATTTGCAAGAAAAAACATCCTCCCACTTTCTTTCTCTCTCTAACTTCTTCTACTTTCTCTCTCTATATTTCTACTACTTTGTGTGTGATTTGTGATAAAATATGGATTAATATTTAGGATAACACTTGTTTGGTCTTTTGTCATTTTTATTATTTATCTAAGATAAATATTAGACTTAGGGTAATTACCGTCAAGTCCCATAATGAAAATACTGTCGTATTTTCATTTCCACTTTTATCTCATTTCATTTCGTAACTTCATTTTTGCTTGCATTATTCTGTTTAAAGTGCACCAGTGTGACCATTCCGCATTTCTGTGAAGGAAGGATGTGAAAACCGTTGTTTGATTTCACACAATCCTTTCAACAAACACTTTAGATAAACAACACGTACACACTTATAACAAATATCCAAGTCAACACACATATATTCTTTAGCTTCCAGACATTCTCTTTTTGAGTACAAATGCCTGCTTAACATGCTTGGAGTGCAACTTCCATTTCATTATTTGACCTTAACTATCCTGGTATTATATTAGTACACCGAACACACATATGTTGGCCAAACCAGCAAATAAACTGGCATGAAGGACCCTAAATTATAAAATGATCAATTAGCTAGGAAACAAAATCTATAATATCATTAAATCAGGATAATGAAGAAGTTATGTGGCAAAACATTAGACATAACAAGTAGACAAAATCTGACGTGTCTCTCTATCCGCGAATTTCTCTCCAAATAGTTTCCAAACCCTAATTGAGTCATTCCATCCCATGACCCTAAAACCGAAATTGGCAGTTTCAATTGATTTAAAACCGTCTTCAAATTACACTGTATTCATCAGTGCATCTTATTTAGAAAAAGAAACAGATTCGGATGGTAAATTGATGAGAGTTTTATTAGTGAACTCATGTATGATTCGTCAATTAGCAGAGATCAAGGCATGACAACTTGGTAATTACTAGAATTTTATGTTGTCGTTCCGAATTTTATGTTATTTGGATGATTGTTTTTTTTTTCTACTTTTATTTATGAAATTTCATTTACAACTGATTTGTATTGATAGTTTTTTTTATTAAACTCAAAATCTGTACACACCATGTGTTTGATGAAATGTCCATCAAATTAGTAAACATGATACTTAACGAGCCTGTGTCAGAAATCAGAATATTAACATATTGCAAATGTTTAAATGACAATGCAATAAATTGAGCGAGAATAAGATTTCAAAATAGATATATGATGTAACAATCCACATTTTCATAACATTCTACGTCAATAAATATTCAATTATTTATTTTAAACTTTACACGTTTACCTTTAATTTTCAACGTTTAGTTAAATCGCGTAAACTAAAAATCAACATTCAACGTAAACGGGCATCAAACAAATAAAAGTTTATGTCAAACAAGTGTTTTATAATTATTAAGAAGATAATTTATGACTTTTTACTTTTTATTTTTATTCGTTACGTAAAACATTTATGTTTCCCAATAAATTACAATTTTGCATATATGGAAACCCATAAACCCATCTATACTTCAACCAATACCCACTAATACACTTAATATCAATTTTTGAAAATATTTCATCCCTTTATCACCATGTCCGGTTATACAAGTCACAAACACATACATACATGAAAAATAAATCAAACTACTCCCCACTTACAACAATAAAAAACTACTCCCTACTAACACATTAAACTATACTAATCCCGTAATCCAAATGTGATCAAACCAAAAGCAAAAGTAAGTATAAAGCCACCATGAACATTATCTTCCTCTCACATCCTAAGTTTAGTGCTCGGATTACTTCAATTGGCAAAGAAAGAAGCAAAATGCATGCTTGCTTGCCTAATCTAATCATTCTTACACAAAGTCATCTTCTCTTACAACTTACCATACTTGTCTTACACCCTAGCATTATAAAAATCTATAATCCATGCCCTAACCCATGCCAAAACTTTGCACCCTTAAATCCCCTTCAATGGTTTTGTAATATGGTTTTCTTACAAATCTTAGGCAATATATACAAGTCATAAGGTGAAGTAACACACACACGTCTCATTTGCAAAAAAACTTAAACCATTCTCCCTTTTCCTCTCATATAAGCTACGGCTCAACATCAACAACACCTAAATTCCTTGTATTACGATAAAGTCTAAACTACACTAAACCCTAGTTATTTTCTTGTTTCTTTGTTTTCTGTTCGACACCACAAGTGAAACGCAACATCACAACTCATCTTGTTTTTCCTTATTTCTTTTGTTTCTGGATTTTGAATCAAGCACAAACACGAACACTAGAACCCTCACAATCCAACAAGTATTACGGGCAAGGAAAAACCCTACACCTAATAGGCACGAAACCCTAATACGAGGAAACCCTAATTCGATCGCTTGGGTCCTCTTTTTATATTGTTCGATAGGTCCAAGCAACCAAACACTTCTTTTTTATGTTCGTAGGTGATCAAAAGAGTTTTCAGACATTCGCAAGTGGAATCGGGTTGTTTCGGTGTCCTGGTTCCTTCTTTCTGTTGGTTGACGTGAGCAACAAACACCTCTTTTTTAGTTTGTTTCGTTTGAGGTGATCACAAGAAGCCGCGATGTTCTTTTGTTTGGTTTGGTTCAAAACTTATAGCAGCCACCTTGTTGTGAGTTCACACCCTTTTCTTTTTTATTTGATTACATGTATTCATCCTTGGTTTGGTAGTGCTTATGAATGGTTTTGTTTAAAAGTTAAAAAATGAATGAACACTTTAACCCCATTGTAATGTTACTGTAAAACAAAAACATACGCCTTCTTTTTGTGTCTTTACTGAAACAGTGAACAAGAACGTACATGTTAGGTTATTAATGGGTTTTGTGCTATGGATAGGTGTTGCTAAAAGACTGGTTGTTAGGGTTTAAAAACATAAATAAGTGGGCTTGCTTAAGCCTTGTCTCATATATAAAACTTAAATTATTTTAACGCTTTAAACAACATTACTATATCACCACTTTGACTAATTATTTGACGCATTTAAAGACCAAATCGAGAGTCGGCCCAAACTAACTTTTTGATGTCCCCATGACCTAGTTTTCAAAATGTCCGATAACGTAATTTACATGTTTGTGTTAAAAAGTTATGAACCGATAAAGTTGACTGTTTTTATGAAAAAATTCATTTTTCACAAGTGTTAATATTTATCAAAGCTCAATCACATACTAGGGACGGAATTGCATACATTTGTATTAAGTCACATATTTAGTAAAATATGAATTATTTGTCATTTAGGTTATGGATAGAGTTTTGCATCGTTTCGCGTGCATCGTTTTCTGTGTCCACATCATACTTGTTATTATCTTGTTGTATCTTTGAGGTGAGTTTATAGCTCCACGTTTTACTCGTTTTACATATACTTTATCACTTTTAGGGTGAGAATACATGCGCATTTACAAATCGTTCCATACTTGTTTTTATAACTTCTTACAAACTCATTACATGGTTGATTACAAACTCGCTTACATGCATATTTACGAACTCATTTACATGGTGAATTACAAACTCATTTACATACTCATTTACATATCTCGCGGTGAGATACATATCTTGTTTTCACTTATGGACGCAACAACTTTATTTTCATGCAAATGATTATGGATTATCTTAAGTTGCATGAACTGTTAATTACTCAGAGGGTAAGTGCGAATGTTATAAGATAGATCTATTTGGGATTGACATCCCCATTCTGGATTGGTGTCTACAGAGCCAATGAATGTTATACCATGTCGTTACATTGAACTACATATACATGAACAATTACAGTGCCTAAAAAGATTGGCATACATACACGTTAAAGCCGCAATTTCATGAACTTAGGGGTGCAATTGTAATCACATATGATGACTATTATATTGGATAAAATGGTCATGCATACTTTACAAATCTTCGATTTCAACATTTATACTTACATTTTTGTGACTATTATAAGGGTTGAAATGGTCATACATACTTTATAAATCTTTGACTCCAACATTTTAACCAACGCCTTTTGTGTGGTTTGTGTTTATACTTATTTTAAAAACCTATATATTTAAATTTATGCGTTGCAAGTCTTGTATGGGCGGGACTTGTAACACAGTAAGTATATATATATAGTTTTGTGATTCACATTTATACTTGCATAAACCTATGAACTCACCAACTTTATGTTGACACTTTTAAGTATGTATTTCTCAGATGAATTAGATGCTTGACTTGTCTGATGTGCATTGGAGTCTAGATTATACAAGATTACATTTATGGATTTCTACAAATAAATCACGTTGTATTACTTTCAATATTTTCATTGTGATGCAACCATGGGACAAATGTTATAATAAGTTCAATTTCAAGAAAAAAAACGGGATTACTTTTCAAACGACTCATTTAGAGTTTGTTCTCTCATATCTTGTGCAATGGTATTATGATGTAACGCTCCCGGACATATTTTCGTTGTGACCCATTTTGGGTGAGTTACAGATTGGTATTCAGAGCCAAGATTATAGAGAACTAGGTTGCATATTTTACCTAGACTATAACCGTTTTTCACACACATTACATCACATCAAACTTTTTCATGTGCATACACATAACTTGCTTACTTGCTTACATTACTTGTTTACATTACGTGCTTACTGATTTACATATATACATATATGCTTACATTCCCTTACGTATATTCTACATCTATTTATATAAGAGTAATTTATATAAATACTATAGCATTTCTCAAGACATTAAGAATGACACGATGGTCTTTAAAACATTTTCATGATTGATACCGTATACAATATAATAATATATAATATAATATATAATATCTCAACAAGAGCAATTAAGAAAATTCCCTAAGGAAAATTCACTCTTTAAAATATATATATATAATATATAATATACGTATCTTTACCGGAAAGTATGATTTCTCGGGTCGTTTTCCCAATGATTTGAGAAATTGAAACCTCGCTTGATATTGGATATTGATTTGAATGGGTTCGAAGATTGATTGGGTTTTCTATAACTACTAATTAAAAAACAACCAATTTAAAACAACTAAAACACTTAACAACTACGGAAAACAAATAAAACGCGACAATTAAGCAAGTAAACTAAATTTTACTCCTAAAAATGTAAACTAAATTTCTAAACCTAAGATAGGACAAAAGAAAATTTTGGGAAAAAGAAAAACATTTTTTTGATTATTTTTGAATTTATTATGAATTAAAAACTAATTTAATCTAATTAAATCTTAAAAAATAGCAAATTAAGTACTAAAAATTTGGAAAAATGATTTTTAAGCTTAGAAAAGTCTAAAATATTATAAAAGCAAAGAAAACTATTTTTAACTATTTTTATTATTAAAATCCTATTTTTAAAATTTAAAATAAAAGCTCAAAAATGAAATTTAAGATCTAAAAAGTGTAAAAATGATTTTACTGGATGTAAACCTAAAGCTATTTTTTATAAAACTAAAAACTATTTTTTTGTATTTTTCTGAAACTTTTTTCTATTTTTTATTGATTTTATAAGATTTTAACTTTCGAAAAATTATAAAAAATAAAATTTAAGTTGGAAAAATCTAAAAAATTCAGGGAAAATCTTAAACACTAGCAGGATTATAAGAAAAATAAGAAAAACCAAATTGCTTAACGAATAAGCCCTCAAATGAGCTTAATAAGCTACGGCTTATTTATAAAAAGGAAAATGAAGACGTGTACAAGTATTTAATTGTGTGTTATACGAATGGATGAGCTAATGTAGCAAACTGGTTAAGGTATATGTGTTGTGTGTGGGAGGTCGTGGGTTCGAGTGTGGGCAACCCCTTTTTGTTATTTTTTTTTTTGACTTTTAAGAAAAACTAAATACTAGGAATTAATAAGGAGACTAAAATAAGCTACTTTAACAAACGGGACTTAACCTAAAACTAAGTAATAAGCTCAAAAACAGCTTATCTAAAAGCTGTTACAGTGAGTGGACTTTTGGGCTTATTTTCACTTAAAAGCTTATAACAAGCTCATTTTAAGCTCAAATCTAAAAAGGAAAAGTGATCTAGAAAGCTTATGAGATGCTTAATCTATAAATGAAAAGAAATAAAAGCTGGAAACACCTTAAAGCAACTTAAAATGATAATGAAAATGCTAAACTTAATAAGAACACTTAAAGGCACAAAATCCAATTAAGCTAAAAAAACTCAATAAGCCAATTTGGACCTTAAGCTTTTGCTAGCTTATCAAACAACTAATAAGCAACCAATTTCAACCTTAAAATCTAGACCTATAAGCTAAAAGTGACAGTACTAACTTCTAGTTAGTACTGGTGCACTTTGCACAAGTGCAACTCACAAGTGCAGGTTTCCTAAGGGAAATCCTTGCACTTAGAAACACTCAAATAGAGTGTATAAGTAAAATGCAAGCAAGATCTAAGCCTAAAAGGGCTTAGATCAAAGTTTGCACAAGTGAAATTCAAAGAAAAATCCCCTGGTGCTGGCACACTTAATATAAGCTCAAATTCTCTAAATTTCCCAATCTAACTTATAAAAACTCATTTCCTATTGTTTTAAACTAAATTCAAAACTGTCTAAAAAGGTTTGCACAAAAATTTTTGACTTTAGAAGGTCAAACTAGCTTATGCCAAACACCCCTTTACCACTTGACAGAATTGAGAAAAGCTTTAAATTGCAAAACTAATTAACAAGTATTGAATACCAGATAAAAACTAGCTTAAAACAAACTTAATTATCATGAATTAATAACTAAATAAGCATTAATCTAAGATCTACAACTAATGCTACTTATATTTTTGGTTTTTTAAGGTTTTATGCCAAATATATGAAACACAAAGATCTAAACTATCAAAAGTAAAAACAGATGAACATCTAAGGTTATTAAGCTAAATTAAACTCAAATAAGTTCTAATAAGCAAAGGGAATAAGCAAATAAGCAATAATAAACATATAAGCTATAACTAAGCAGTTTAGACTGAAATTAGAGAAAAAGGAAAAGAGAAACTTACTTGAACCTTTAGCTAAACAAAAGGTCTCAATTAAGAGCAGCTACAAGCTCCCTAGCTTATTAATAAGCTAGGGTATAAGTCCTTGGGATCTCTTCCAAGTTAAGATCCCCTTCCAAAAGCTCAATTCCAATGCATTCCATAGTAAATGTAAGTTAGACTGGTTTAAGGTTTAGAAAGGATTAATTCTGAATTGATTAAGCTTAATTTCAGCTTATAGACTGAAAGAGCTTATTAAGAAATTTTGGCTTAATATCAAATAAGAGCTTATGAATTATAGAGATTTTGAGAGATTAAAACAACTGAATTCATTAATAAAAAGTTTGCTTACAATGCTTTAAAAGGAAAATTACAATATTCAAAACAACATTAAGCTAGGAATTAAAATTTAAGCTACAACTAAATTTAAAAAAAACTACTTCTATGTGTGTGAAGAGTGAGGCTCTATTTATAGCCGTTTGGTGAAGCTTCCAGACCTCTTGCCTTGCTTTCCAATCTTTCAATCTCAGCCAATCATTCCTTTAATCATTTGAGGGCTATTGTAAGCCGTTGGATCATTTGTGTGCACTTCAGGATTGCCAAGCTGTCATTCCTTGATGTGACAGCTTGTGCTTCCTTTGTGAGTGAGTTTAGTGCAAAACCCACATAAATTTGTGCTTTCACCGTGGCTTTGATCTTGAGAGAGGTTAAGAGATGCTTTGATTTGACCCATTTGACCCTGCCATTTCATTGTACTTCTCTTGAATTGACTTAAGCACCCTTTAATTTCAAAAAGCCCTTTGATTTACCCATGGTTAATGTTGGGGACGATGGGTGAATAGTAAATGGATTTGGCGCGTTTTTTATAACTAAAAAACTGAACGAGGGTAAAATCGTATGAAGATTTCTGCGAGTTGGCAATTGAGTCCATTTTATTTATTTTTAATTTTGGTGTTTGGATCCCTATTTTTCTAGTTATAAACTAGTTTCAGTAATTGCCAAACTGGCCCTTGTGGTTAATGAAAAGGGAAATGGGCTAGGGTTTTGGGCTTAAGGATCCGGGTAAGGCCCATTTGGGTTTAGGGACCATTTATGAACTTTTCTAAAAGTTGAGGGGCTTAAGTGGAATATTTTGAGTCTTGTTGACTTTTGTTGACCATGATTTGACCATTTTGACTGAGGGTTTGACTTTTCCTGACTTTGCTTCTGGCTTTTGTTCACTCTTCTGTTCTCGTGTCCGTGCTTGCTTGTTTTTGACGGTTTTTATTGTGATTTTTGATGTATCCGTACCTGCACACACAAAATACAAATACAAGCATATTTTTGCCATTTTTGGTCTGTTTTGGGTTTAATTGGGTTATTTTAGGTATGAACAGATATGTGTATTTTACACTTATCATTGTCCAAATAGATACACAGTTTAAGAAAAATGTATTAAATACTGCTTTAATTTTTACGAAAGCAAAAAAGGAACAGTTTTACCCTTTGAAAATTAATTATTGTTTTCTTTTATTTTGGTAAATATTAATTTGAACTCGGGGTAATATCGTAAACTTAAACCCATCTAACTTTTATTTGACAATTATTTTGAGATATACTAAAAAAATGATGGACTATAAAATTAGGTCTAATGTGGTAGTATATATTGTGAGTAATTCTACTTAGAAGCTTAGGTTGTGTTTGCTTTCCTAGTAAAATCATTTAATAACTTTTAATGTCCTATAAATATGGATTTTAAGCGTTTTTACGATTAAATGTGTTTTCTTCTCTCGTTTAAATGCTTTAAGAGGTTTGAACCTTTTGCTTGGATGATCTTAGTACCTTTTGATGACATATAAAGTAGATTTTTTTATTCTAATTATTCAGGCATTTAAAAAAAACATTATTGATTTTTGTTAGGAATAAAAAAAGTATTTATTATTCTTAAAAATTGGTCTTTGTAATAATGATTATTTTAATTATTTAATGTTTTGTAACAAATCTAGTTGCGCCAAAGCTAAGTATTTAGCCCATTAATAAGCATAGTTAAATTAAATAAACTATATAGATTAGAAATTAAGGATAAGTATAAATACACCTCTTAATAAGAGATTAGAAATTAAGGATAAGTTCCCATTTCTATCTTTTCATTTTCTTTCTTTTTCTCTCTTAATGAAAAACTTTTTTAACGTGAACATCTCTCTCTTTCTCATTCTCTTTACACTTAATCATTACTAAATGTGTGATCTAATACCTAATGAGACATAATTACAAGTGGTATCATACGCCTAAAGATGATTTAGAGTGATAGACTGTGATATTAAAGTTAGTGTTGACCGTTTTTGTGCTTAAAACGTATATATCGTGAAGTTTTATCTTCTTTTTACATAATTTTCACTACATTACATTAGTTAACATAAGATTTTGTGATTTATGCTTAAAAAAAGTTCATTAGTACAAATTTTTGCAAAAAGAACGAAAGTTTTACGTATAGATTTGAAACTCGACGTGTTTTTAGAAATTTGTAAGTGTTACGGTTTAAATCTAGTAGAAATCGAGTAGTTTTTCTTATCTCAAAGCGCAAGAATATCACTAGTTTCGGATTAGAAATCAAATTTTAAACGAGTATAACTTTGAATATATGGCGGGAAAACATTTTTGTGTGCATTTCGGTTGAAAGACGATTTTTCTTACAAATTATGGTCGGATAGTTTACGGGTTTCTCTTGTAACTGATTGATCCGAAAGTGGTTGAGGTTTTGGATAGTTGAGATTCGGGTGTAATCGCTTTGACCGAAAGTTTTATAGAAGTTTCGAAAAGGTTGATTTTTTTCAGGTGTAACCGCTTTGACCGAAAGGTTTGGAGATTCGGATTGTAATAGTTTTGGGTATATATGTTTCAAGTCTAACTTGTTGGGAATAAAAGGCTTACTGTTACTACTGCTGGTTCAAGTTACTGCTGCTAGTTATGAAGATTACTACTGCTGGTTATAGTTTCTACTACTGGTGAAGACTGCAGGAAATACTCTAAGTCATTACTACTGTTAGTTGTAAAGTTACTACTGCTAGTATTAGTTACTACTGCTAGAAGAGTTTCTGCTGTTAGTTATAAGTTAGTACTGTTAGTTATATGTTAGTACTGCTGATGTGATAAGAATGAGATATTTTAGGAAAAAATATGTATGTATAAAAAATGCATTGTAAGCCCATTAGGGTTCCTTGGTGTATAAAAGGAGACCCTAGGGCATGTAGATTATGATCTCAATATCTCATCTTCACATATCATCTAGGAATCGTTTTGTTATAGCTTTAAGGTTTTGTATAACCCTAACACTATCAAGGGTGTTCGTATTAATATATTGAGGCTTAAAGTTTGGTATTAAACAAACTTGTTTGTTACTGTTTTATTGCTTATTCTTCTTAATATCATAGACTAGATTCCGCATAGTCTTTGATATATTCAATCAAAGTTTTTATCATAGTTGTCTTGGATTTATTCAATACAACTAAGCCTTTTACAAGCTAAGCAATATCTATTCAAGTGGGATCAACAAGTGGTATCAGAGCTTGTTGAGAAAGTTTGAATAAGAAGAAACTATCTACACATACTAGATTTATTTGTTTGTGAAAACATGGAGGCAGTATCTTTACCAATGGTTGCTGCTGCAAAACTTCCAGTGCTCAATCCAGGTGAATTTGAGCTTTGAAAAATGAAGATAGAACAATACTTCCTAATGACAGATTATGCTCTTTGGGAAGTAATAGTAAATGGAGACTCACCTACACCAAAGAGAACTGTTGATGGTGTTAAGCAAACATATCCTCCTACAACTGCAGATGAGAAGTTAACAAGGAAGAATGAGTTAAAGGCAAGAGATACATTGTTGATGGCTCTTCCAAATGAACATCAACTAAAGTTTAATACCTACAAATGTGTCAAGACTCTGATGGAAGCTATAAAGAAAAAGGTTTAGAGGTAATAAGGAGTCAAAGAAAACTCAGAAGACACTTCTAAAGCAACAGTATGATAATTTCAATGGATCAAGCTCAGAAGGACTTGATCAAACCTATGATAGGATTTAAAAGCTTATCAGTCAGCTGGAGATTATGGGTGAAACTATTTCTCAAGAAGATATAAATCTGAAGTTTTTAAGAAGCCTCCTATCAGAATGGAAGACTCATACCTTAATCTGGAGGAACAAACCTGATTTAGACACCTTGAGCATGGATGACCTATACAACAATCTGAAGATTTATGAAACTGAAGTTAAAGGGTCATCAAGCTCAAACCAAAATTCACAAAATGTGGCTTTTGTGTCTTCCAATAACTCTGGCAGTTTCAATCAAGCTCATGGTTATAACTCTGCCAATATTGATAGTATGAGTGATGTTGTGATCTATTCTTTCTTTACAAACCAATCCAATAGTCTACAATTAGATAATGAGGACTTACAACAGATTGACGCTGATGACTTGGAAGAGATAGATCTAAAGTGGCAGATGGCTATGCTGACCATGAGAGCCAGAAGATTCCTAAATAAGACTGGAAGAAAGGTTAGTGCCAATGGTTCTGAGACCATAGGGTTTAACAAATCAAAGGTGGAATGCTATAACTGTCATAAAAGGGGCCATTTTGCAAGGGAGTGCAGGGCTCCAAGGGAAAACAGGAACAGAGAACCTGTAAAAAGGAATGTGACAATGGAAATAATAAAGACAAAAGCTTTGGTGGCTTAAGATGGATTAGGGTATGACTGGAGTGACTAGGCTAAAGAAGGACCTACAAACTTTGCATTTATGGCCTATACTTCTTCAAGTTATTCAAGCTCAGATTCTAAGGTATCTACTTGTTCTAAAGCATGTTTAAAATCTTATGAAACTCTCAAAGAACATTATGATAATCTGATAAAAGATTTTAATAAGTCTTAATTAAATGTAGGATCGTATAAAGCATGTCTAGAATCTGTAGAGGCTAGACTAGATGTGTATAAAAAGAATGAAGTTGTTTTTGAAGAAGACATAAAGATTTTAAAACTTGATGTTATGTTGAGAGATAATGCTCTAACGGAGCTTAGAAAGAAATTTGAAAAAGCTAAAAAAGAAAGAGATGATTTAAAACTTACCTTAGAAAATTTTAAAAATTTATTTAAGAATCTAAGTAAACTGTTAGAGATTCAAGTAAGTGATAAGTTCAAGACTGGTGTAGGGTATAATAGTCAAGTGGTTGATAGTCAAGTGTTTGATAGTCAGGTGAATGATAAGCACAAAACATGTGAAGGGTATCATGCAATTCCACCTCCCTACACTAGGAACTTTATGCCTCCTAAACCTAATTTGGTACTTGCTGGTAAGGAAGAATATGCTTTTAGTGAGTCAATAACTAGTATGCCTGCAGTTACAACTAGTGAAGTTAAGACTACTGAATTAAAACCTAAGTCTATTAGTGAACCACTTATTGAAGACTGGATATCTGACAGTAAGGATGAGAATGAGACCGAGTTTAAGTTTAAACAGAGAAAACCTAGTTTCGCTAAAATATAATTTGTTAAATCTAATGAGCATGTGAAAACACCTAGGGAGTCTGTTAAGAAGGTAGAGAATAATAAACAAGCTAAATACCCTAGGAAAAATAGTCAAAGTCCTAGAGGTAATAAGAGAAACTGGAATAATTTGATAACTTAGAAGTTAGGAAGTAATTTTGAGTGTAAAAATAAAGCTTGTTATTAATGTGGCAATTTGAATCATTTGATCAAAGATTTTGATTTCTATGAAAAGAAAATGATGAAAAAAAACTATATGGAACAATCCTAGAAGGATGAATCACCAAAATTCTCAAAGAATGACTCAACCTCATCCAAAAGGAAATTTTGTTCCAAAAGCAGTCTTAACGAAATCTGGCATTAAAACACTTAATACTGCTTGGCAAAACTTTTCTTGATCATAAGGATCAATTGGAATATGAAAATACCCTGAAAAACCATCCAAGAAACAATAGAATTGATTGCCGGCTAGACGTTCTAGCATTTGATCCATGAACGGGAGAGGAAAATGATCTTTACGAGTCGCTTCGTTAAGCATCCTATAATCTACATACTCTCCAACCGTAAACTAGACCGTGCCAGAAATTAATTCATTCTCTTCATATACAACATGGTTCATTCCCGCCTTTTTTAGGAAGCACAATGGATGGACATAACCCATTGGCTGTCGGAGATCGGAGTATATCATTCCCGGCATCAAGAAGTTTTAAATCACCTCCTTCCCTTAATGACTTAATGAATTTTCGGGTTCACCCTTCTTTGACTTTGCACCGTGGTTACAATTCTTCCATCAATCTTATGAGTACAAAAACGAGGGTCGATTCCCCTTGAATATCGGTTATTTATCCAGGAATGGCACGTTATGAGATTTTAAGACATTAATGAAGATACTTTTTTGATCGTTTTTTTTACACCTTTTGCTAAGATACGGTAACTCTTATTTCTTCCAAGAAAGCATATTCTAAGTGAGATGGTAAGTCTTTCAACTCTAATTCCGGAGGCTCTTCAATTGAAGATTTGGCCTCGGTAACTTCACTTTGCTTAAGGTCCATCGGAGGAAGTTGAAACGGGTCATCATTTAACAATTGTTCAAGCACATAAATGTCTTCCTCCGGATCACAATCATCATGATCACTTTCCAAAGAGATTGATTTGTCATAAAGAAAAGCATCGATTTCTTCCAAAGTAAATTCAGAAGTAAACGGCTCAGACGTCGAAGTGGAATTGCCACTTGAAAAATCATCACTAGGAAATCCTAATAACTCCGGAACATACTCCTCACAAATTTCATCAATGATGTCAATTCGGTTTACCGATTTGTCATTCGTAGAGGAGTATTTCATGGTTTGGTCTAAATTAAAAGTGACGGCTTCGTTATCAACACGGAGAGTGATTTCTCCTTCATAAACGTCAATTAAGGTACGACCGGTTTTCAAAAATGACCTTCCAAGTATAAGAGGTACTCGGGGATCAGCTTCGAAATCGACAACTACAAAATCGGCGGGAAAGTGGAATTTTCCAACTTTAACGTAGACGTCTTCGGCTAAACCCTTAGGGTAAGTTATGGATCGGTCCGCTAACTCTAAAGACATTCGGGTCGGTGAAAGTTCGGGCAACGAAAGTTTTTTCTAAATCGAAAGGGGCATTAGATTTATGCTTGCACCAAGATCGGCCAAGGCGTAGCATATCTCCATTCCCGGGAATTCACAAGGAATAAGGAATTTACCCGGATCTCCTAGCTTTTCGAGAAGCTTTTTAAGGAGCATTGCCGAGCAATTCTCGTTCAATGGAATTTTCACTAATTCGAGCAACTTTTCTTTATTCATTAACAAATCCCTAATCGTAGGAGCAAATCTCGGCATTAAGAACAAAGCATCCGCAAAACTTATATCAAAACGCAAATCTTGAAACATTTGAAAAATCTTTTCTTTTTGGTATGAAGCTTTTTCTCGATTCTTTTGATTGTCTCGTCTCGAAGGATAAGGAATATTTGCCTTAGGTACCGTCTTCGGAATCTCGGGTTCCGAAATTGGTTTAGGGACCGGAGGTAGGATTTGAGCGGTACTTCCTTGGAACTTATTTTGCTCATCATCCGTTATTTCCTCGGTCTCTCGTTCCACTACCTTTTTCGGAGAAGGTTTAGTTGGATTCGAGGGTCCCTCGTAAGCTACACCACTTCGGGTGGTGATTGCTTTCATCTCGCCCTTCGGGTTAGGAATCGTATTACTCGGAAGAGTACCTGTAACACCCCCAAAATGGGTCGCAGCGGAATAAGGATCCGGGGCGTGTTACTTCAAGATCAACAACACAAGATATATATAAGAACGACACAAAAGTCGTTTAAATTGATACATTGGATTTAATTATAAGACATAATACAAAAGCATAAAGCTTTACTTGTTCCTTGTTTAATATTACAAAAGACAACAATACATTTCTAAATAAGAAGCCATAATCTTTAAGTGTGCAATCCAAAATGGAATCCAATGCATCCTTGGCACCTCGTGCCTATTGACCTCCTGAAAACATTGCTTAAAACGTCAACAAAAATGTTGGTGAATTCATAGGTTTATGTATTTAAATTATGCAGGACCGCAAGACTTTCCCGTGATGTTACAACATATGCCAACAATCACAAAACCAGATTACTGTTGCACTAAGCTCATGACACTGAATCTCAACCAAATTTTGCATATTTTAGCAGTGTATTTTTGCCCGGTACATATGTTGTAACCCGCAACATCTAAGTCCGACATGGTCAACGTTCGTTCCCGGTGATAGCTAATCACCCAAACGGGGAGGTTAATCCCAATAGATCTATTTATAACATTCGCGCTCACATAATGCAATTAACAACTACATCTATGCAATTGACAGTTCATGATAATGGGCTCAGGAGGGTTATCGCTACTTAGGCAAACACATAATCAATATACTTTAAACACTTGCGTCCAATTTATAAAACAAAGCATGTTTTCACCCCAAATAATAGTAAATCAGTAAAACTGTAAAAGTGGGGCTATGAACTCACCTTGAGTATAGATAGTCCAATTAATCATAAAGAAAACGTCACGCAAGACGATAGATGCAACCTATTTAAATTAAGGTCGTATAAGTACCGAGTACTTTAATTAATAACATTAAATATAATCTTATAGTTGTTACATCGTACTATCGTTCGGGCTATCATAATTAAAGAGGTCATGACATGACGTACGAGGAGTTAGGACACTTTAAATCGTAAATCCAACAACTCGTCGATACGCCATCCGAAGAGGCCTCATATGAAACTCCCTAGTATTATAGCACTTTGATAACCACTCAATATTCTATATAGCATAATGGTATGTGCTTAATTACATATACCTTTTACCTTTAAAAACGAGCTAAAATAACCAAAAACGGACTTAAAATGCCAAATTTGTTAAACTGCATCGTAAACCCTTCAAAAAACCCCCTTGAAATCCAAAAAACATTCACCAATTGTATTTGCATACCAATACATGTAGAGAGGACATAAAGATGTTGTTATGGCAGCTACTTCGAAAAAAAACCAATGCAATTCTATCTCCAGTATTCGACGGTTAGAAAACAAAAACAAAAATGAAAAACTATACAGGAAGTCGATACGCCGTATCCTAAAACCAGGATACTCTGTATTGAGACCTGTAAAAGTATCTAAGGTACAGGTCAGATTGCCAAATGCGTCGTATCATATTCATAAATACGCCATATAGACAAATCCGACAATAATGTTTCAATGCAGAAAATAAAAGACTAGATAACGTCCAGACAATCAATACTGTTAGGATTTATGTTTTCCTAACTTAGTACCGACAGTACAAATAGTTAGTACTGTTAGTAGAAAATAGTTAGTACCGTTTATGAGATATGTGTGAGATATTTTAGGAAAAGATATGTATGCGATTTGTAAGCCTGTTAGGGTTTATCCTTGGTCTATAAAAGGATTTCTATTAGCAAAATTAGATAGACGACCTCAAGATATCTCACAGCAAAATCATATCTCATTAGTTAGTAATCTGTATTCATTCAAAGCAGATTAATAGAAGTTATTATTCAGTTCTACATTGTTTTTCTTAGTACTTGTGTTAAGATTCCGCATTAACATATAGTATTCATAATCAGTGTTTCTACATAGTCAAATGTATTTATACATATTGGCTATCATCCTTAATAGGCTGCAGAGATCTATCTTAAAGGGACTCACATATACACAGAGGATACGTTTATTAATGTAATTAATATATTTATCGTATATTAATTATATTAATATGTTTCACGAAATATTAAACGGTCGTTAATTATAAACGTTAGACGTTATATTTAATTAATAGATATTAACAAGTGAAGGACTTGTTAGTACAAAAACAAAACCCGTGAGGTGTTGGTTGTATGCCGGTCACAACAAGAAAAGAACAAGGGAGGAAAGTGTTGATTTATGAAACTTGAGGAGATGTTCTAGTCTAACTTGAAGAACAAGTTTGGGGACTATATAAACAGCCTAAAGCTTCATAATAATACGTGTAGATATATTTGATATCCCTAAAAGTTAGTCAACGACATACATAACTTTGTTCGCATGAATTATGTATATATGAAGACTTTGGTATGCATGCATGGCATTAACATATGCAAAAACCAAAGTCACTCATAGATGACTTTCCTTGCCCTTTATTTGTTGAGTTACGATCGTCAGAATAGAAAACTTATAAAGGTTATTTGTTTGGTCGATCTGAACAAGAAGCAAGAACAATAGTGTTCGGTTGTTTTATTCGTGAAGGAAGGACTAGCATCCTAACGTATCTCGGTGACGTGTAGTGTATGCACACGATAGAGGTTATC
The DNA here is from genome assembly GCA_026074375.1 of Tanacetum coccineum. Lineage (NCBI taxonomy): Eukaryota > Viridiplantae > Streptophyta > Magnoliopsida > Asterales > Asteraceae > Tanacetum > Tanacetum coccineum. Next base: position 23,138 of record BQNB010070337.1, read on the forward strand.
TACTTTGGTAACTTAATTAGTTTGCGTGGTATTCAATTTATACACATGCGTATATTCAAGAACGGTGTTCGTTAATTGTTAAAAGGTACGTTATCTTGATCCCTTTGTTAATTACATATTCTATACGTGTTTATAATCTTTCCACTGCGTACTCGTGATCTTTAATGGTTAATAGTTGTTAAAACCCAACAATTCCAAATTGCAACAAGGTACACAATGTAATGATCTAATCTCTTTTTACGGTCCCTTTGAGTTTGAAGATTTGTGGAATCTTTTGTACATAATTGTCTATATTTCCAAACTGACATTTTTTTAATGATAAGGTGGATAAAGCATCAATGCTTCACGAGGAAATAGTGCCGAGAGCTTCTAATGATTTTTCCAAGAATTCTAAGATGAAATCTCATGATACAAAGGAGTTTGAGTGCCAAAGTCAAGTATGTTTATACTGATTTGTTTCTTATTTGTCGCATAATTTTTAATGTACTGAGTGCAAGCATTCTAAGAGGAGCACGTCCTTTATTTTGTTTGATAGGAAGGTGTTCAAGCTCATAAAAAAATCTAATATGGTTCAATTACAAATAAAAATGGACCGACACACAATGGAAAGTGGAATGTTTAGTTGGTTTTGGTGTTGTGTGCCAATGATCATAAAGCTTATTTGAATTTTAAGGTTGCATCTTCATTCATGGTATTGTTAATTTGTCTTTTTTACCCAATATTTGTCTTTCTTTGACCATTTTCTTTTATACGTATAAAACATGGACAAGCAATTGATAACAAATAACAAGGTAGCTACCACCTCAAATATCGAGTGACAAGGGTTATGGCTAATGGACTTATTAAATCTGGTTTTGAAAATCATTTGTTTAATACAGATTCTTCTGTCGAGTGAGCGGTTTTAGCTATTAAAAATTTCCACGTATCAACTTTTTATTCTTCCTCAAGTTAACATGTGGCAAACATGATTGGGGAACGTATTTCAACTAGATCTCTGATGCTTCATATTTAGTCTCAAGGGTGGTTTTAATTTAAATATACTATATGTTGTCTAGGTTCACGTGTTATGGAATTAAGGTATCATATTAATTAATGTGGGACTTAGGGGATGTTTGGTTAAGCTTATTTTAGGAGCTTATGGTGAGATGATAAATTGGTAGTAATAACTACTTGTGCTGAGATGGTAATTGTGTGGGTGATGCTTGAACTATTGACCCATTTGAAAAGGGTTGTATAGACAGGTTACGGAGCGAGTCAAAATACGATATTTTATATGGGTTGAAAATGATTTTTAAATGGGTCAAAAAGGTTGATTTGTACTTAGGTTGAGATGTTAAGTTTGTGGCTGACATAGGATATAAAGTGGGTCAAAATAGGTAATTTTGTTTACCAAACCCTTTTTAAGTGAGACTTGTGATTCGTCAATCAACCCCTTTTAATCTTTTATAAATTTATAGCACATGTAATACCACTGGATTTTTTAGAACATGTAATTTTGTTTACACGGGTTATATAGTGGGTCATTAGTGGCTAACACGGGTTATAAAGTGGGTCAAAACAGGTAATTTTGTTTTCAAAACGGTTTTAAAGTGGAGTCTTCTGATTTGTCATTCAATCCTTTTTAACCTTTAGTTCATTTATTGAGAAGTGATATATTCATTCATATTATGAATTACGCTTGTGTTATTTGATGCTGAATTTTGTGCCTTATGGTTGCAAGTCTGAGATAGTTTCATGGAGAATTATACAACGTTTTTTGTATAGTTTCAGTGCATAATTTTCTGCAGTGCTAGATTCATCTTTAAGAAGTTTGGCTGCTAATTTATGTGAAGGAAACTGATTTTAAAAGGTTGTTTAGTCGCTAATTTTTTATGTAGAAAACTGGTCTTAACACGATGTCTGGTTGCTGAAAATTTGTGCAAAAAACCAAATATACATGCAGAAAACTTTTCTGAATGACATATACAACACTTCTGAATTAGAGTTGACACTTTTTTTTACTGCTACTATGACCATACAAAGATTTTTCTGAATGGTGTCATGTCAAGTACTTGAGCATGTTTTTGGATTGTTTTCTTAAGCCACTGATACGTCTAATTTGGAAAAAAAATTAAAAGACATTTTTGAAAACATTTAATTGCAATTTTAAGATTACAAAATATAAGGTTTGTCAATTGTCATGTCATATATTTTAAATGCAAAAACTTCGTAATTAAAAAATATCTTTAATCTTTCATGGCATTCAATCTTTCATACATGTACATACTAAAGCAAAATATCTTGACCGACTAACATTGGTACATGGTAATTCTTTCTCTTGGCTCTTTTAGTGGTTGTTCGTTATTTCATATAGAACTGCTTATAGGGAAATTGCTTATTAGAATACGTACTTTCAAGGGCTGTTCTGGAGTGCTTATCAATACTACTTATAGTGTGTGTTTCGAATTTCATGTTAGAATGACTACTTTTAAGCGTTGTTTCGGATTGCTTATTCAACTTGGGGGCGGTTTGGGATTTCTTATTAGAATGGCCACTTTTAGGAAGGTTAAACCACCCTTGAAAATCATACTTTATTTAGGAATGAGTTAATTTCAGAGGTCTTATATTTAAAACTAAAATAGGTTAAAAGCACTCTGTCCATATATTTTTCTAAGTATTGACAAAAGAGTGTTTTGGTTCAACCCACCCCATACTACAAATTGATTTGTTCTGACCCGTTTCCAATTATGCTTATATGGCCGCCTGTAATAAAACTGAATTTTTTTTATAGCTTATGTGTTGGATCAGATAGCGGAAAAGACAGGTACAAATGTTACAAACCTTCATAGTGAATATACTTATTAGTCTTCAGATTAGTAATGGACATCCATAACGACATCATGGAGATTAGGTTGATATGGCAAGATATGTTTCCAATGTGTTGACACTAATATTGTCAACGACAACATTAATTATTTCCGAGTAGATAAGTGTCATTTTGTAACTCATCTTGAAGTTTATATTGCCTCAATGTTAGAATCGTAGGTTGATTAATATATTCTATCTATCGGTTCCCTAATCTTCCAAGTACTTTTATATAGGATGTGATGCTAATATGATTTAAACTTTTATGAAACTTATTTACTGGCTTGAACTTGATTATTTTAGGGATCTTTGAGGGATTTAGATGGGGTCACTTTGATTATTGTAACAAGTGAACCAGAATACAAATCAAAGCGTGTGAATTTAGATACGTGTAACATGTGTTATGCAACATGTGTATCCTTAGTTTACTTGATTTAAAAAGGTATGGATTACCGCCGTTATTGATTAATGATGTTTTTCTTATTTCTGTTTGCATACAACTTGATGTAACTACAAATAATGTGTCTACATGTTGGTGCGCAGTGGAAAATAAGGGATCCATGGTGATGGGTAGAGGTGGCAAATGGGTTGGGTTGGGTTGGTTTGGGTCATGAGTCAAATGGGTTATGTGTCCAATGGGTCAATGGGTCAAACAAGTCATGTTTTAAAAATGGGTCTAACGGGTCATGAGTCAAACGGTTTGGGTTGGGTCGACCTACTAAATTATGGTGTTTTCATACATTTCTGAACGCTTTATACGTTTTCGTCGGCTTTTTACGTTGTCGTCCGTTTTTTTACGTTTTCGTTTGTCTTTTTACGTTTTCGGCCCTTTTTTACGTTTTCATCGGTTTTTTACGTTTTCGTCAAATTTCTTACGTTTTCGTCCGATTTCTTACATCTTCGTCCGTTTTTTTACCTTTTTTTACGTTTTCGTCAGTTTTTTTACGTTTTTGACCGATTTTTTACGTTTTCGTCCCTTTTTTTACGTTTTCATACGGTTTTTACGTTTTCGACCGTTTTTTTACGTTTTCATACGGTTTTTACGTTTTTGACCGTTTTTAGCGTTTTCGTCTGTATTTTTTACGTTTTCGTCCGTTTTGATGCATCAATGAACTTTAAAAGATTTGACTATGTTGATGCACAAGGCAGATCCAAGTCTGTAATAGCTTGGGTCCCCAAGAGAGCCTGATTCTCTTACTTTTTGTGCAGGGCAATCCATAGTTAGAATTGCAGAAAAAAAGAGTCATTGACAGTGCATGCTCTAGGCACATGACTGGAAACAAGTCCTACCTCTTAGATTATGAAGAAATTGATGGTGGATTTGTTGCCTTTGGAGGAGATCCCAAAGGAGGTAAAATCACTGGTAAAGGTAAAATCAGTACATGTAAATTAGGTTTTGAAGATGTGTACTTTGTTAAGGAGCTTAAGTTTAACCTTTTTAATGTCTCACAAATGTGTGACAAGAAAAACAATGTTCTTTTTACAGACACTGAATGTGTTGTTTTGTCTCTTGACTTTAAGCTACTTGATGAAAATCATGTCTTGCTTAGAGTTCCTAGAAAAGATAACATGTACAGTGTTGATTTAAAGAATATTGTTCCTTCAGGAGGTCTAACTTATCTCTTTGCAAAGGCCACATTAGATGAATCTAATCTTTGGCATAGGAGGCTTGGGCATATAAATTTCAAAACAATGAACAAACTGGTAAGGGAAAACCTTGTAAGAGGTTTACCTTCAAATATTTTTGAAAATAATCATACCTGTGTTGCTTGTCAGAAGGGAAAGCAACACAGAGCTTCTTGTAAGACCAAAATAGTCAGTTCAATCAGCCAACCTTTACAAATGTTGCATATGGATTTGTTTGGCCCAACATTTGTAAAGAGTCTAATGAAAAAGATGTACTGCCTAGTTGTCACAGATGACTATAGTAGGGTTAGTTGGGTTTTCTTCTTAGCCACTAAGGATGAAACTAGTGAGATCCTTAAAAGTGATGGGTTGTTGTCAAACATAAATTTGGTGTATGTATATTGAGCTTATTATAAGAGTGAAAGGAGTCGTCGTGCCATTCATTGGCGCCAAAGAACGGCGCGAGCCGAACCAACGGCGCACCACTCCGGTGCTCGTGCCGTATTTAACAGCCGACGCGGTTGAGAACGGCATGAGAAAACCGAACGGCGCACCACTCCGGTGCTCGTGCCGTTCTCTCGTGCCATTGATTTTTTTTTGTCTTTTTGTGATTTAGTCGGGTGTATGTGTACCAACGGCACCACATTTTCTCGTGCCAACGGATGCCCCACAAAATGTGGTGTCATTCGTTTCTTGGTACCGTTGAGCATTTTGCTGACGTGACATCGCTTTTTGAGAATTTTTGAAAACGGCACGAGCCTAACGGCACGACCGTTCCCAGCACTCTAACAAAAAAAATCTTCGGGGGAAAGATCAATAAGTATGATTTTTTTTGGAACGGCGATTTTATTAGAAACAAAAACTAGCAAGGAGCTAGATTACAAAACAATAATAACGAGGCTTTAGATCTATACTTACACCAATAAAAAGTACTAGCAATGACATTATCAATAAGCATCGACTTCGAAGGTTTTCTTTCGTCAAATAGGAGCTTGTTTCGATAGATCCAAACGTACCACCAAATGGAATACCAAACTCCTTCGAACATCTTTTTGAGTTTGGAATCCATACGAATTGAAACAAGCCAAGACTTCCATTCTGCATATGAGTTCAAGTTTGCGTGATCCAAATTCCACCAGCTCAAAACCTTATTAGCAATGTCCCGAACCAATCCACACCTAAAGAACAAATGGTCCGTCGATTCAATAGCATTATCACAAATGGGACACGACATATCCTGAATATCAATACCTCTACGAGAAATGTTGAACCGGGTAGGTAAAGCATCGGTCTTGATTTTCCAGGCAAGAACGTTGGTTTTTATCGGGACACACTTTACCCATCTAGTTTCTTCTCCAATATTCGGAAGGCATGTCTCATCGATACGTCTACGAGCAGAGGCCACTGAAAATATACCCGTACTCTCCAGATTCCAATTCCATCTGTCAGCCGAAGGCACGATAGTGCGGAAACGAACCAATTCTCCCAAAGATGTCGAATTTGATTTTCGCCTCGATACCCCTCTAGGAATTCGACGGAGGAGCAGACCAAAACTCGTGCTATCTTGAACTTTAACAGTAACATCCTTTGAGGATTCAAGCACGTATAATCTGGGAAAAATGTCTTTAAAAATGCCCCTAGTATGCCAATGATCCAACCAGAATTTGGTGGACTCCCCGTTTCCCATCTTATGAGTCAGATAATCAAAAACGTACATACCTTTTCTTTGGAGAGATCGAACTTCACTCAAAATCGAAAGCCAACATGATTTGCCAGTAGAAGTCCATTCCGAATGAATTTTACCACCCACACCGTGAATAGCCACAATAACTTTAGTCCAAAGAGAGTCTTTTTGCGAGAGAAACTTCCAAACCCACTTAATCATCAAGCCTCTATTTAAAGCAAATAAGCTAGACACACCTAGCCCGCCTGTTTTTTTTATTCTGTCAAAAACATTGTTCCATTTAACCCAAGAAGCCTTTTTACTACCGGTTCATGGCCATAAGTAATGACTTCTAATAGACTCACAAGATATGAAGCACCTTTGAAGGAACTTTGAAAATAGACATGGTGTAAAGAAGTGGAATAGATCCTAAAACGATTTCAAACAAAGGTAAACGACCATAATAGATCAAATTTTTGGATTTTCCATTTTGGAAAGTCGAGACTTCACTTTTTCTATCTATCTCTTGCTTGCTTGAACACGTGTCATAGAACCTCCCACTCTAGTCCCAAGATAGTAGAAAGGACACTTAAGAACGAGACATCCTAACTTTGCAGCCGCTTGGATCTCCTGAGCACTTTCTCATTATTCCTATTATCTTACTTTTGTTCAAGTTAATTCTTAATGGCCCGAAGCATAGAAAAAAGCATTTCAAAACGTGAATCAAAGTGGGAGATATTACCGTCATCCATCCCCTAAGAAAAATAGCATCATCCGCATTAGAACATATGCGAAAGGCATAAAGATTGATCTAACACAATACCTTTAAATACATCCCCGGTTTACGATCCTTTGAAAAAGACTAAATGTAAGGCTCTTCATCACGAGGATAAAGAGGGAAGGGGGGATAAAGGGATCGCCTTGCTTTCAACACTTATAGAATTGAACTCATTCGTAGGACATCCAGTGACAAGAATAGAACCATAGAAGAGTTAGGCAACTTTGAATCAGTTACGCCATTTACACCTGAAAACGAACTCTTTAAGAATTATAATTCTAAAAAATCCATCGAATCGAAGGCTTTTCAAATTCGACCTTAAAAATTAGAGTTTTCTGCTCTTTTTGGTACTCCACTGGAGAATCTCATTATGAATAAATCGGTCCGTCTAACTTTTGTTTCTTTCGGCGATAAATGCAGAATTGCACTTCATTAACAGTGTCCCCAATACGTTACAAGCCTGAGAGAAAAAATCTTGGCAATGATCTTGTAGATTACTTCCAATGAGGCGAATAGGTCTAAAGTACTTGACCAAGTTAGCGTCCCGGGAATTTTGGGATCAAAGCTATAAATGATGAGTTACAACCAGGAGGAATTTCTCCATGAATGAAGAAATGATTTACAGCCATATAAACACCGTGCTCAATAACAAGCCAAAAATGCCGATAAAAGCCAAAAGAAAACCCGTCAGGGCCCGGGGATTTGTCTGTGCCACAGCCCCAAACAGCCGTTTTAATCTCCTGTTTAGAAACTTCTCGCTCGAGGTCCTGACTTTGATCTTCAGAAATAGTTTTCGGAAATCTCATATCAATATTAGCACGCCTCTCCGAAGGTTTAGCGAATCTATCCTGAAAATGAGAAAGAAATTCTTGTTTGACATCATTAGGCTGCTCCTTCCAAACGCCATCAATCGTAATACCCCTGATGTTCATTTGATTACGTTTTTTATTCAAAATTCCGTGGAAAAAATTTGAGTTTTCATCGCCTTCGATTGACCATTTGATCTTGGCCTTTTGAGCCAAATCCATGGAATGAATATGATCAATGTTACGAAGAGCAGCCAACACCTCCATTCTTTTTTCCGCTTCTACCTCAGTACCTGTACCTTTGTCAATAACCGCATCTAACTGGTTCAACTCCTTCTTAAGATTTGCAATAGTAGAAACTGTTTCACTTTTGTTATCTTTAATCCAAATCTTGATGTGAGCTTTAAGGAATTTCAATTTACCCGCCAAGTTACGCATTCCATTAGAGTCAACAGAAGGGGCAGAATTCCAAGTTGAAGTGACGAAATCATTAAAGCCCTCGAGATGAATCCAATGGTGAAAGAATCGGAAGGGAACCGGACCATAATCATGGGCCGACTCTCGAAGAAGAATCGGTCTGTGATCGGATAAGAATCTGTCCAAAGTGATGCCGCTAATGTGAGGGAAAATATTTAGCAAATTGTTAGATACAAAAAATCTATCCAACTTGCTCATTTTGGTCGCAGACTTATGACACCAAGTGAAAGCACTACCTCCAAGATGAACTTCTTCAAGACCCGTGGAATTAATAAAAGAATTAAAAATATTCGCCCCAAGAACATTAAAATTAGTACCAAACCTGTCTGATTTGACGCGAACCTCATTGAAGTCCCCCATAATCACAACCTCTCCTTGCTACTGATTAATAACATGCGCCAAGTAGTCCCAAAGCATACGTTTATCACGCGGATCATGAGGAGCATAGACCGCAATAATCATGAGGTCAATACCGTTCAATAACCAAACAATTGAGTTTCGTTTCAAAATGGGTTCGAGTCAAAAAGAGCTTACATAAAAATGTGTCGGTCGATATTATATAAAATTCATACTAAATGAAAGTATGTAGTTTGGGAAAAAAGGTTATTAATCCGTTTTCGTTGGAACCAAATTCACTTTCCATTCAATTATTAGTATACCGAGTATAATAACTCATTACTTATTTTTATTTTTTATGTTTTTAGAGAAAACTAATTTCTTTTTATGTGTAGTTAAAGTAAAGGTACTCAATTGCTTTTGGCAATAAGTGATATTTAGACCAAAGATTATTGATATTGAAAGTGTTGTTGTTGGAGATGATTTCTTGATTCTATCATTTCTAATCCGGATATATTGTTCAATAACATTATATATCATCATGATGATCTAAACATTTTCAAGACGACAAATATGAAAACTTCAATTATTAATTTAAACCTTTTCAATTTTAAATTATTGGCCTTAACTTCTCTTATTAGTTATAAATATCAATTGAATTCCTTTATTACATATATGGATTGACTTAAGTCAAATGGCACAAAAATGTACTTTACTTAAATGATTATTTCTAATTAAGGTATTGGATTTTTTTTTTGCATAGAAAGGCACCAAACTTATTTTTTTTAGATAATTTGAGTATTTTCGTTAAATATTTAATGGTCATATGTTAAGTTTTACATTTCAAGTCCACCGGTCGCTACCACCACCACCAATCATTATCGCCACCACCAAACCTCCCCACCACCATCACTACCAAGCACCGCCTCCACCACCAATCCCACCCACCACCGCCATGATTCACAATAATGAAGAATCAAAGTAATCTAAATTTGTGTGTCCAACGCATACACCCATACTAGCTAAGAAATTTAAAAGAAGTTAGTGATGAGTATGACTTTGCTGAATGTACGTGGTATATCTTTGATCACTCGAATGTCAGCAAAACAAAAAAAGTGAAAAATAACTTCTAAACAAAAACAAAATAGTTGAAAAGTATCATTAGTATATATAAATTGTAGTAATTATACTATATTATTAAAGATTGAGATTGTTGTACCGAGGCTTATTAATGCCCTCTGCATATCAAAACACGTAACTACATACGTGTCATTTCCTCCGTCACTTCTTCCACACTCTCTCTTATTCAGTCATACCACCTTAAAAAACACACTGAACAAACACACACACACACAATTAGAGATGAACCACCAGCGGCAAGGTGCTCGGATCTATTTTTTGGGGCAAAAACACACACACACACATACAATTAGAGATAAACCACAAGCGGCGAAGTGATCGGATCTATTTTTTGGGGCAAAATTAGAGATGA
>BQNB010070338.1:756-30767 GCA_026074375.1 Tanacetum coccineum
GCCGGTAATTTAGTAGCTTCAGAACTTGTGCTTGATCATTATTTACTAGACCGCAGTAAGGTTAATTTATAGACAAAGTCATATGATGAGAGGTGAAATAGATACATATGCAATCATGTATCTGTAGCACTCGATTTTAGTGTTGAGATCCCCAATGTATCCCAAGAGCAAGAAAAATGTGCTCAATGAAGAAGAAGTTTTGTGCCAGCCTTAGTTATCGCAGTATCTGGAATGAAAAGAAATCTTCAAAGAAAAAGGGAAGAATAAAAAGAGAAAAGAAAAAAAGTTCAAAGTATAAGGCAAAGTTCTGGCACATGGAATCAAGTATCTGCTATTCCCCCTCATCGTTATCACGTTTTGCCTCTTTGAGATTTTTGTCTAGGTGCTCACGCCACAACGGGCATGTTTATGTGTCTAGTACAAGAATATGGTAGCGACCTAGATTATGTTTATGCAATTGAGTGACTTCACAAATATAAAACCCTATCTGAGTGACTCGTGTAAATTTAAAAACAAACACTTTTCCTATGTGAGGTGCTCTGTTATATGTCTATGCTTGAAAAGTTATAAAACTTGTAAACACTTGTTGATGCTAAAATGATTTTTTCTCCATGTCACGATAAATGATCTTTTTTCTCGCTTTAATTGCTTGAGGGCAAGCAATAGCTAAGCGTGGAGGGATTTGATAACGCCTAAATTATACATGTTTACGGCGGCGTTATTTGCATTTATTTTATCATTTCTCGTGAACTTTTGGTACTTAATCAAGTATATTTGCTATTATATGTTCTAGGTATGTGTCGTGGAAGAAAACGGAAGAATACACGAAGAATTGAAGCTTAAACAAAGAAATAACTCAAACTCAGAGCTTCCCGACACCTGTTCACTGTTTTGGTCATAACTCGGTCATACGAACTTCGTTTTAGTTGATTCAAGCGGCCAATCGAAGAGAATTCAATTGTATACAACTTAGAAAAACGTTCACAAGCTGAAATATTACCAAAGAAGCCGGTTTTACAAATGAGTACAACATACTTTATGAAGATGCAATTAATTCGCGAATCTGGCCCATAATCCATCCACATACATTCCCAACTTGGTCCCCAAGTAATCTCTAGCCTATAAATACCTCCCTATGATGCTTGGGATGAAATCATCTCTTATCATATCATCACATACAAATCTCAAGAAGAAGATCCAAGAAAATGCCAAAGTACGGCGCACTTTTCTCTTGTGCGCCGCACTTCTGATCGAGTTCCCAAAACCGCCGCACAATATTTCTTGTGCGCCGCACTTTCGTTCAAACTTCCCAAAGAAACGGTTAAAGTCCCAATAAATGTTGAGTGCATTAACTCCCTAAGTACGCCGCACTTTTTATAAAGTGCGCCGCACTTCTGACCCGATTTCAGCCTATAAATAGAGGCATAATCCACCCCATTTTACACACATCCTCACACACACTTCCACAACAACTCTCTCATCATTCCACCATGAATTTCAAGGGTGGTGACAGCACCTTAAGGGTTCGGGTCGATTGGAATCAATAGCTTGGGTTTTAGAATAGTTTTCGTTTGGGAGAACTTGTAATCGCCTTCTTTGATCTTGTAAACGTTGGTATAATTTCTACAACTCTTTTAATATGAAGTTTTCTAGAATTTATGATGATTATTATGTCTTTATCTCTTGATTTTAGGAGTAGTAATCTTTATGTGTGTTTGGATAATGTGATCTGTGATATGGAGCTTTTGGTTATGTATTTATTGAATGGTAAAACATAATTTTATATAAGATATTGGCGAAAAAAGGTTCTTTTCTATATTTGTTCTTAATCCATCTAATATATTGGTTATACTAACTTATAAAGGCCGAAAGGATTTGTTGTTATTAATCGATATAATCACTAGTTATATTTAAAGGCCGAAAGGATTTATAACTTGTGATAACTCTATTTTAAACACTATTCCAAACACATCATTATCTAAGTGATCATTACCTAAACAAACATACCTTAATCATTTGATTGAATCATCTTTTAATTGCTTTCGTTATAATATCTGATTTATGCAAGATTTGTTTAATTTGATCCGTGACAATCTTATTAACCTTAGCATCTTCATTACAAACTGTTAAAACTTCAATTCCCGTGGAATGACCTAGACTTACCTAAAGCTATACTATAAACGAACGGGTATACTTCCCGAGTGTTGTGTTTTTAGTAAAAATCGGTATTTCTAGTATTATAAATTTAAAATTTGGAAAACACACATCACCAAGTGCACGTGTTCTTAGTTTGGTTGGCATAGACTTAAAATTTCACATAGGGGTATACCCATAAGTTTATAAAAACATATGTCAAAACGTGTACAAAGAAGCATGCAAAACATCTTTGTAACACAAGTTAAAAAAAATATTTTGTTAACTTAGTTTTTAGATGTGCTAATATTGTGGAAAAACATCAAAAATTAACCAAACCCTATATTGTACTCTTACATGTGTCCAAAAACAGAAGTTCTTCTAATAATTGCCTCATATGCCAAAGCATGTAGTGGCGCGGGAAAAGATTAAGGGTCAATTAAACCCAAGATCTCCACTAAAGCCATGATCAATGAAGCCATGGTTAATAGTGGTTCCTCATTAATAAGAGCATAAAAAACTTTAAATTTTCCAAAAAACCAAGTTTCATAGTTTAATGTCTGTATTTATTTATCCAAAAACAAGTTTTACAAATAACACATAGCAGGTCACTAGGAGTTTATAATTATGTGTGTAATTTAACAGACAAAATTTAAACCAAGATTCGAGTAAGTTCGTCGTGGGAAGTCACGTTTCTAAGCGCAACATTATAGATAATTATAACCACACCTATATGACACATAAACTCTCAAGAATATTTTGGTTTAAATAAAACAAGTTTCACTTTAAGCATTTAATCCGTTTATGATTTCAAAAATCTTTGCATATAGTAATAAGTCACATGGAGTATAACACATAAGCACATAAACAGACAGAAAGAGGCGGTTGAGGTGGAAGATTATATAGAAGTAGCTAAATACATAATGCCCGAGTCTTAAAAAGTCTTCCCCAAACGGAGAACCAAAAGACTCTCACTAGGTTTTCCGATTAAGTACCTAGATCGCCACATCCATCATATAACATGATTGTGTGAGTCTTAGGGCCGGGAAAAAGAAAAGAATAACAAAACTTAATTAACTTTCAATTATAAATCTATTCTTTTTCAATCTATATTAGCTAGTAATAATACCAAGATTCTCCGTTTTTATATATTCTTTATGGCAAGAGTTGCATATTGTTGCCATAATTTTCAGTCAAAACAATAAATAAAAGTTTTCTCTAGCAGTCTAGCGTGTTTTATAAGTTTGTAACCCATAACACCAAACAAGGTTGACTCGTGATGCCACTGTTGGGATTTAACAACTAGTAAACCATGTTTACTACGAGTACGCAGCGAATGGATCTAGTTTGATATCAAAGATTAACATACAAATATAGTAAGAAAAACGAACCATTATGTTTAATGACAAAAGTCAATAAACGATCATCTTGATCTTAAATTTTAGTGATTAAGTTATCACCTCTACGGTTGCTCACACAACACGTCAAACAAATACGCCAAGATGCTAGTCTTTACTTCACGTCTCAAACACCAAGTGTTACACCCCTTGTCTCTTGAATTGAATATCACAAACATACTCTTGTTATTCTTGAACCAAAAATCAACAAATCGATTTAGGGTTTTACTAAATTCGGTTCAACCAAAAATCAAGAAACCGAAAACCCTAGTTAGGGTTTTATAGTTGTCTAACTGGGGGAACTTGAAACCGAACCTTTGAACCTGCTTGAATCGATGTCGAGCTTTGTGGGATACCAAATCGCACGAAAGAACCCTTTTAGGGTTTATCGAAAATCGTAGCAAGAAAAAAAAAGGAAAAGCAAAAACCTTAAAGAATGGAATTCGGTTGAGGATTTTAGGAGGAGAGAAAACCGAAAATCTTTTAGGGTTTTGAGTATTGTGATCGCATAACTAATAAGCTAGGATGAGGTGTATATATAGGCCCCAAATCCCAGTCCTTGGTGAACAAGAAAACCACAAACTTTCTATTCTTCTCTCCTAACGACCCAACATCCCTTGTATAACTCTTATGGGTCGACTACTTCTATGACCTATAAGTTTGGATTTTGTTTGATTTAGTCCATTCGTTTTCATTTAAATATCACTTACAAGTTAGTTATAAAAACTAACGGGTCATTTAAATATTTTCGGAAGCATATATATGTATATAAAACGTACTTCTTCCTTCTTACGTCGTGTTCCCCCATAGGCTAACTGATGAATCAAATAACGCTATTTTATAGTAGTTCATTTATCCAGGTAATTAACCATTTTGTATAACTATTGCAATAGAAATTGTTTACTTTAATCGTTTGTATTTGAGAATTGCAGTATATATGGAGTAACGGTTTTTATACCCCTTTTTGGTGAGGATATGCTAAAGGCAACCATTTTGGAGCTTAAAGAAAGAGTATGAGAAAGTTCTATGATCTACAGCAAATACGCCATATTATTCTAGACCTATACGACGTATCCAAGACTTTGACGAATCAAAAGACCATTGCCTGACTTTGAAAAATTTCGTCGTCTCTACATCAACGATACGCGTATATATACTTTGGTCAATGAATCAAGAATCAAACTGGTTTTACCTCAAATTGCATATCTATTAAGGAAGATATGCGTTATTCGTGCCTACATTCATAAATAACCGAAGGTTGGAGACCCAATACACCGTATCAGGAGGAACATCAGATACGCCTGTATTCACAATATAGTAATAAAATATTCTGGAAGATATCAAACGTAGTCCTTACTCCAAGAAATCCCATTATCTTCGTATTCTCACATTGCTCAGATACGGGTATCGACTAGTTCCAGACACTGATAAAATAGACGACCCAAAACTCAGTTTTAGGTATGCAGTGAATCCTTTATACCACCAAGTTCAACAAAGAGACGCATAAAAGGAGGCTAGAAGATCAGAAAAGAGCACACAGAACATAGGACAACTCTTGTAATCATTTTGCGCAACCGAATACTGCGTTCGATTAATGTTTCTTATTTATATCGTTCATATATCAAGGTAGTGTGTATTTTTACAATGACTATCAGCTGATACTTTTAGGTATAGCTCATTGTATGAATCATCTAATGTTTGGTTTGGTTTATCTGATGATAATTTATCGTTGATTGTTGTTTATGTTTATCAATTTATATTTGTTTACGTGCTTAAGTATGCGACCTATCATTTAACTGGGTCTAGTCCTACATATTTAATGCGCTGCAACTTCGGTGTTGTTTGGGCGTAGGCTAAGAGTCCGGGATAGCTCTCCATATTGCAATTTATATATCTAGAATTATAGGATCACAAATATTGACCTATCTTTGCCCTTTGATTGTGAGCTTAGTTGAGCCATAAGGTGACCTTGGTACCAACGAGTACGTTCTAATCAATTGGTAAGGACTCGGACAGTGGACTACTAGTATATAAAGAGCCGTTAAGCAGTAAGTGGGTAAAGTCTCCATGAGCTAGGGTTTAGTAAGAGCACCATTATTAATCTCCTAAGATACGTTATAATCAACAAATGCTTGCTTTATGCGGATGCGTCTAATTGTGACAAGATTAGCGTGTCTAGGTCTTAGGAAGAAGTACCGCCTAAGTCTAGGAATGATATGCCCCTTCGAGATAAGACAATCATTGCACTAAATAAACAAACTTGTGTTTTATCAGATTATTCATGGTTGATGCGTTTTCTTTACATTAGTTCTTGACCGTTCCTCTATCGTTTGTTTGTATTCTTGTGTGTGTTTATTGATAACCCAAACCATGCCAGTCTCTCAGGCTAAAACCCCCTTATCATTAGATTAGGTCTAACTTAGGTCTTGCATAAATTAGATAACTAAAATACTGATAGAATTAGGAATTAACGCTCTCGCTCTTAGTGATCGACACCCTACTTACCATGAAACTCCATCCGACCGGGTACACTGCCCGTTAAAGTGTTGTTTTTAGGTATAGTCGGCATAAAATAAATAGTAAAACTTGATACATAAATAACACCTACACAACGACACATCAAGTTTTTGGCGCCGTTGCCGGGGAGTGAAGTTGTTTAATTCTTATTTATTAGTGTTTTAGTTTAGTTTAGTTTAGTTTAGATTAATTTGCATATTTGTGTGTTTGTTTTGTGTGTTTGATTTTTGCATTGTATATTTTGCATATTGTGTGTTTGTGTGCATTATTACAGTTTATTGTAATCTGAGTCGAATACTCAAATAGGCGTAATCTTTTTTTGGATTACGGCGGATACTTGTTTTCAAACCAATAAAGCGTATTCGACTCTATCATGAATCGGCGTTTAGTTTACTGAATACGACGTATCAAGCTATTTGACAGTTTTCTTTCCTAGCAAATTTATTATAGGTAAAATGGACGACCCCAACATTACTATGGAAGAATATATCAGGCTTGAGAAAGAAAAAGCTCATAGGCGTGGTAAGGTGTATAACTAGGAAACTGCTACGTATGGTAAGATCTGGTATGATGAAGACGTTCACGACCTCAGATCTGTTAAAACTAAATTCCCAGCTATAGTCTTTGATGACGCGTTTACATCTGAAGTAACGCTCTCCTATGAACCCACGGTAAGTCCTCTTAACGAAAATAAAATTGACTTTAGAATACCGTTTGACGAATCCGACGATGAAAGAATTAACTGTGATTTACGACCAAAAATTGTTTTCTATAAAATTATAATGTCGACGGATTTAATAGCGGGATTCGGAAAATGATAATGAAAAAGTCAATATGCCTTCGTTTCCATCACCCGAGCCTACGGTTAGTTATTTTAATGATTTAGACTTCTTTAAAGATTTTAAGAATGAATTTCCAACCATTGTTTACAATGATGCTTTAACGTCTACATTATATTTCTTAACTGAACTTACTGTAAGTCCTCAACATATCGATGAATTTAACTTGAAAGATGAAACATCATTGTTCGAATGTGATGAAGAGGAACAAAACATTTTATACTTTAATGATCTATTTCCTTTTAACGTAATTTATCCTGATGATTCAAAATCGGATAAGGACAATGATGATGATAAAATCGATATTGAACACTCTTCGGGGGATTTATCTGTCAAACCGTTACCTGATGTAATAAATACCGATGTTGGTGCCTATGCACATGGGTCAAATAAGCTTTTGGAAACAAGTCATGATACATCTAATAAATTTTTCAAAACTAAAACTTTTATCAAGGGATTAAATTTTAATATCATGACTTGGAATCATCTTAACAAAGGGATGTCATTCATTTTCCTAATCAAGAATTTGTATGTGCCATTTGGCATCCCGTTCGACCCTAAATTATTTTATAAGGATGGGATTAAATTGGGGCAAGTCTAACTTAAAGACTTTTCTGTAAACAAAAGTGCTTGCCGGGAGACAACCCGGAATGTATTTTCAATTTTTATCGAGTCTGTCTTCCCAGACTGTCTATACGGCGTATCCAAACCCCATGGATACGGCGTATTGACTATCTGGACGTTATCCAATCTTTATTTTCAGCACAGTCTATACGACGTATTCATTAAATGAATATAGTGTATACATGTATCAATACGGCGTATCGTGGGGAATGGATACGGCGTATTATCGAACTTCTGTAAGTTTTAGGTATTTATTTGAGTTAACAAAAGAATTACGGAGATAGAATTGCATTTGTTTTCTGAGAATTTATACAGGACCTCGTGAAAGAAATATCGATGAATATTGGTGGAGAATTTACAAATCTGGAGATCTTAAAGTGTTGGAGTCTTGAAACTTCAAGGCGGCTGTTCAACACAATCTTGCTAATAAACTCAACATGGAGAATCTACCGAGCAAATATCAGGGGAGTTTCTCATTCTAATTCTTTTTAATTCCCGTATTTAATGTTTTATCTATACAACGAGGACGTTGTATAATTCAAGTGGGGGATGGAATTAGAATGTTTACTTGTCCTATTTTTCACACTAAAATGCTTAAATTATGCTCAAATTTAAAAAAAAATTCAAGCATACTTTTGTGAAATTACTTGATACATAACCCGCACACAATAACCCTTATTAGATATTGTGAGGATTTAACCTTTTCGTTTCTAAATGTTTACCCAAATTCCACAAAATATGAGTGTGTCGGTGATGTAGTAGACTTTAGAACTTGCTTGGTTTATTTCGAGGACGCAGTGATACTTGCTATGGATTTAGATGGAGTAACTTGTTTAAACTGGTAAATTTTAGGATTACACCCAAATCGCCTTTACATGTTGCTTATTAACTAACTACACTGGTTAGTTAACCCCCATATAAACCATTTGTTTACTCTCATTTTAAGAGTAAGATACCCCTAGAACAACCCGTAGAGCCAATCCTTTAGGGACTACACTAATTATTTGTTTCGTTACACCTTAGCCTACCCTGTTAGATTAAGTTTATTTTACAGTTGCTAGTTGCTTAAAGTGTAAAGTTTGTATTTCCCGAGTCTTGTGTCTATTTTGATACGGTTGGAAGAAATTTGCACATTGCAAATGAGATTGTATATTATAGTCAAAACTCATGTATTTTTACTACCATGACAATTATTGGTACGTCCGAAGAATGAAGGAATTATCGAAGGAATTATCCGAAATTATTATTATCGTGAAGATGGTGAAACTACACCGAGTTTGGTAGTATAGTGTTATCGAAAAAATAAGAAAAAATTACAACAAAAAAGAGAAGAAAAGTTTGAAGATAATCGTTTTGCAACTACCGAAGGAATTACATGAAGGATTGATTATTCGTTGATACAAATCGACGATGTAGAGTATTGTATAAAGTGGAAGATATCGCCACTTACCTTGTAAAGTATGTAAAGTATGGGATGATTGGGAAGTTGACCGTTATGGGAACGCCAACTTAGGTTGTTGTTTTTGATCTATGATCAAGACGTTGTAAATAGTTGTGTCTTTATCATGGTAACGGTCGGGGAAAAAGTCAGCAACTTGTATTTTAGATTTAATCTATTTGTTTCGTAATTTTTATTTAACAACAATTTACTTCTCTTTCCTAATGACTAGCCACTGGTTTTACGCGAATGAGGATTTGATCGAGCGTGCATGTCTATTCCGTCGTTACGGCCATGTATGCATGTCTCAGCTGCCTTGTTGGTTTATTACTATTGGTGAAAGTTAGAAGATACATACCCTATATTACTCTACTATTCCTACTCTTTAGCTTATTCGAGGTGGGAGTGAGCAGTCACATGTGTCTATCCTGTCGTTACGGGTGTGTATGTGTGGTCTTTGTTGCCCCCTGGAATATTGGTATCGACAAAGATTAGTTAGAGTAATCAACCCTAAGCCTTCTCATACAAACCCATATTTACCTTTATAAACTTGTTACTCCTGAGCTTTAGCGGTGGAGATGTGTATCCTTGCCAAGCTTATGATAGAATACTCGTCACGACCGAGCAATTGAGCGAATTAGTTACATGTTACCACATAGATTATTTGAGTGATTTCATCTTCTAATTTCGTGAGGTGTTTGGTTGTGTACTTGAAATAGATCAAATAAATGCTTTAACGGAAAATATCCCTAAGGATACATTTTTATAAACTTCTAAAGGCTACTTGAGGACAAGTAGGATTCAAGTGGGAGGATATTTGATGACATCAAATAACGTCTATTTTATAGCATCATTTATCCCATCTAATTAACCCATTTTATATAATTATTGCAAAGAATTGTTACTTAATCATTTATATTTGAGAATTGCAGTAATTACGGAGTACTTGGTGAATATTAGCAAAAGGCGCGCATTCTGTAGCTTAAACAAAAATATTTTGAAGATTACTATTCTAACAACCAATACGCCGTATCCATCAAGAAGATACGGCGTATTCGTGCCTACACTTCACAAATAACCATGAAGGATTGGAGACCCAATACGCCGTATCCAGGAGACATCAATACGCCGTATTCACAATATAGTAATAAAATATTTAGGAAGATATCAAATATGGTCCTTACTCTAAGAAATCCCCAATACGCCATATCCCACATTGCTCAATACGGCGTATCGACGAGTTTCCAGACTCTATAAATAGACGATCCTAAACTCAGTTTTAGGTATGCAAGTGAATCCCTAAACCATCAAGTCGACCAAGAGACGAATAAAGGAGCATAGAAGGTTAGAAAAGAGCTTCAAGATCATTGGAAAACTATTGTAATCTTCGCACAACTGAATACGCGTTTGATTAAGGTTTCTTTATTTTAATCGTTCATATATCAAACTGTGTGTATTTTTACAATGACTATTGGATGATACCTTTAGGTATCAGCCATGTTTATGAAGATCTAATGTTTGGTTTGTTTTGATTGCTTAATTTATCATTGATTGTTGTTAATGTTTATCAATTTATATTCGTTTACGTGCTTAAGTATGTGACCTATCATTAAACTGGATCTAGTCCTACATATTTAATGCGCTGCAACTTCGGTGTTGTTTGGGCGTAGGCTAAGAGTCTGGGATAGCCATATTTCAAGTTATATATCTAGAATCATAGGATCACGAATATTGACCTATCCTTGCCTTTAGTTTAGTGAGCTTAGTTAAGCCATAAGGTGACCTTGGTATCAGCAAGTACATTCTTATTCCATTTGTAAGGACTCGAACAGTGGACTACTAGTATATAAAGAACCATTAATGTTGATCCCTTTTGAACATATCTTACTTAGCTTGGTAAAGCTTAGTTGTGTTGGATAGATCCAAAACAACTATAGTAAAAACCAAGATTGAGAATATCACAAACTATGCGAAAACTAGTTTGCAATACTAAGAAGAACAATAAAATAGTAAACAAACTTTTACCGCCTAAGTCTAGGAATGATATGCCCTTCGAGATAAGTCAATCATTGCACTAATAAACAAACCTGCGTTTTATCGGATTATTCATGGTTGATACGTTTTCCTTTGTCTTCTTGTGTGTGTTTATTGCTTTACTTGTCATCAAAACCTTAGGTTAGATAACTAAACCTCGTGCCAGTCTCTCAGGCTGAAATCCCCCTTTATCATTAGATTAGGTCTAACTTAGGTCTTGCATAATTAGATTAGTTTATGTTTAACTTAGATAACTAAAATACTGATAGATTATATATTAACGCTCTCACTCTTAGTGATCGACACCCTACTTACCAACGAAGCTACATCTGACTGGGTACACTGCCCGTTAAAGTGCTGCTTTTAGGTATAGTCGGCATAAAATAAATAGTAAAACTTGATACATAAATAACACCTACACAATGACACATTAAGTTTTTGGCGCCGTTGCCGAGGAGTGAAGTTGTTTAATTCTTGTTTTTATTAGTGTTTTAGTTTAGATTTAATTTAGTTTAGATTAATTTGTATATTTTTATGTTTGTTTTGTGTGTTTGATTTCTGCATTGTATATTTTTGCGTATTGTGTGTTTGTGTGCATTATTACAGTTCGCTGTAACTTTCTGAGTCGAATACTCAATACGGCTTATTCAAATTTTTGGATACGGCGTATAAATGTTTTTTCAAACCAATACAGGGTATTTGACTCTATCATTAATACGACGTATTCAGTTCACTGAATACGCATATTAAGCTATTTGACAGTTTTCTTTCCCAGCGAATTTATTACAGGTTTATATTGAACGACCCCAACATTACTATGGAGGAGTATATCAGGCTTGAGGAAGAAAAAGCTCATAGGCGTAGTAAGGTGTATAACTGGGAAACTGCTACGTATGGTAAGATCTGGGATAATGAAGACGTTCACGACCTCGGATCTATTGAAACGGAATTCCCAGCTATAGTAATTAACGACACGTTAACATCTGAAGCAGCACTCTCGTGTGAGCCTACGGTAAGTTCTCTTAACAATGATGAAATTGACTTTACAATATCGATTGACGAATCCGACGATGAAGATTGCACGGTAATTTTCAACAAAAATTCATTTTCTTACAAAATAATTTATGTCAACAATTTAAAACGGATTTAGAAAATGATAATGATAAAGTCAATATGCCTTTGCTTCCATCACCCAAGCCTACAGTCAGTTATTTTGATGATTTAGACTTCTTTAAAGATTTCGAGAATGAATTTCAATTCCAGCCATTTACAATGATACCACTATCTACATCGTCCAAATCAATTTATGTAACGCTGAACTGATTTTAAACCCTAATTCACATATCATACTATTTGAAATTCTTAATTTGAAGAAAGAGAACCAACAGTGTCTCGATTATGTGATGAAGAGGAACAAAATCGTTTAACTTTAATGATACTATTTCCTTTTAGAAAGTTATTTTATTCCCGGTATTTAAAACGGATACGACAATGATAATGGGGACAAAATTCGATATTGAACACTCTTCGAGGGATTTATCTGTCAAACCATTACCCGATGTAATAAATACCGATGTTGGTGCCTATGCACATGGGTTAAATAAGCTTTTGGAAACAAGTCATGATACATCTAATAAATTTTACAAAACTGGAATTTTTATCAAGGAATTAAATCTTAATATCATGACTTGTAATTATATTAACAAAGGGATGTCATACATTTTCCTAATCAAGAATTTATGTGTGCTATTTGGCATCCCGTTCGACCCTAAATTGTTTTATAAGGATGGGCTTAAATTGGGGCAAGTCTAACTTAAAGAAAAGTGCTTGCCGGGAGACAACCCGAAATGTATTTTTAATTTTTATCGAGTCTGTTTTCCCAGACTGTCTATACGGCGTATCCAGACCCCATGGATACGGCGTATTGACTATCTGGACGTTATCCAATCTTTATTTTCAGCACAGTCTATACGGTGTATTCGTTAAATGAATACAACGTATACAGGTATTGATATGTGCTTAATCACATATCATTTTATCTTATTAAAATGACCCTCAATGACTTAAAACAGATGAAAAATACATTGTATATGTGTGTTTTGTAATTTGTATTGTGCAGGTAACGGATATGACAAAAATGGACAAAAATAAGGCAAAACGGACAAAACTGAGCACGGGATTGGAAAGAGTGAGAAAAACCAAAGCCGAAGGTGTACCTGTCTTTTACGGACCAACCCGGACCTATTTTATTGGGTCGGGTCTGCCCAAGATTGATACTATACAAAACCTAAGCCTAAAATATCACAAATCCAAGTCCATTTATCCTATATCCTATTCTTGGCCAAAAATAATAACCAAAAGCCTAAACCAATTATAGCCCGATGTAAAACTTTATAAAACTCGAGTCAAAGTCAAAAATTATAACAAATGGTTTTACTGTTCACCTTCTACTTTTTCCCTCCCATTTTACTTTCACCCCTAAACACACGCACAGAGTAAATCCCTTCTCACCTATTCGCCACACACACTCGCTTCTAGAAGCCTTATTTCTGACACTACTAACACCATCCATATCCACGCTGGCAATCCCACACAACCCCTTTGGCCAATCAAACGTGTATGCAATCTAACGGCTCAAATAATGAGGATAATGAGACGGTTATGATTGGATGGCTATGATTAGAGGAAGAGGACGCTCTTGAAAGGCTAGAAGGTTCCCTTACCCTTTATAAATAGAGGCTCAGATAACACAGAAAGGGAAAGTAGTGTAGGAGTAGTTTAGTTTAGCTTAATTTTTAATTTTCAGCTTATTTTCTATTTATTGTCTTTAAATAATGTAATTTCTCCTTTTAAGCTTTGCTAACTTTCACCAATTACTCCATAATTACTGCAATTCTCAAATATAAATGATTAAGTAACAATTCTTTGCAATAACTATACAAAATGGGTTAATAACATGGGATAAATGATGCTATAAAATAGACGTTATTTGATGTCATCACTAATATAGACTTATTCTTTGGGATATGTATATATACAATATCATGATGACGTTGAGACATTTTGACAAACCATTGCTTTACAACATGAGAAAGATTATTTGGTTCAGGTATGAAACCACGAGGGGTTTTGTGCCTCTCACGCATCCCCGGTTAGTAGGAAAAAAAAAAACAAATAAAAGCCGAATTATAAGTTTGCGTGGTTAGGAGTGGACAAACCATTATCGAGCTTGCATCAGCTCGACCACACTTTGACATATACATCAATTGTGACTACCTTCTTTTGACTATTAGTCAGGTACGTTGTTCGTTTTTCTTTTTTTTCATTCCTTTTTTTAGATTTCTATCTGCACAACATACAACCACTTTACACTTGCTAATTATAAGAAAAAAATTCCCCCTCAAGAAAATACTTGGCCATAAAATATTGTACAATCCACGTTGTATACTTAGATCAACAAAAAACGAGTGTCGTTGGTACAATGGCTTGCACCAAAGGACGGTGTAATTTCCAAGAGAACGTCGTAAGAAATAGTATGGTGCAGATTAGTTTCCGCCGCGTTCTCTTGCATTTTTAATCGTCCTTTGTACACAGCTATGCATCACTGACACCCGCTTTTTGCTGGTCTAAAAATGTAACAAGGTCAGGTGCATAAAAGAAATTACACACGCTTCACTTTTTGTAATATCCATTAGTTATTTTAATGTCCTTTTTTCTAGGTTTCTCGTGTTGTAGGTCATAGAATTTATGCAATGTCAGAACTCCTACAAAAAGTATGACACTCTTCATCAAAGTTGAAGCGACACAACCCATCAAGTATGCAACCATGGTAAACTTTATATTTTCGAGAATAAGGTTTACAATCTGAAGCAAATGTGTTATCCCAAATATAAAACACTTCACAATAATAAGCAATAAGCTAGAAAAGAGAGAAAGAAAAACTAGAGAGAGAAACAAAAGATGGAAGATTAGATTAGAGAGAAAGAGAGGAGTGGTGGATGATTACACACACATACAAATGTAAGAAATGGTAACCAACACCCTATCCATGTGTGGAGAGGGTCCTATTTATAGTCTTATACCCACATGAAGTGTATGGACTTTCTTCTTAGGTCGGGCTTGGCTTGAGGTGGGCTTTAAGCCCAAAATTAGATTACAATCCAAGTCCATTTAACCCAACTAGCCTATTACTTAACAAGACTAATTACGAGTAATAAGACCGATAACATTCTTGTTCGACTTATATAAAATTAAGGCTAACAATCTCCCCCAATGTTGAGGTATTCTTTAATCTCCCCAACGTTGACGTTCTTGATGGAGGTTATCTTGATTTGACTTTATCTTCCCCAATGTTGAAGATATGACGTTTGAGCTTTTACCTTCTATTGGTTCTTTTCTTTGTCGTTTCTTGTTTGTAATGGCTTGGTTTATTCATGATTAAGGAAGACCGTTAACATTCTGTGTGGTTGTCTTTTATTTGATCTTGATCTTGAGCCTTCATCTTTTAACTTTGAGTTCTTGAGATCTTTCATCTTGCATCATCTCCTTGACTTGAATCATCTTGATTTGACTTTCTTGATCAACTTGTGCTCTTGACAGACATACTCATACTTATTGCATTCTTGTTTAACTTATATGAACATAAGGTTAACAATCTCCCCAAAATACGATTCTTGATTTGACTTTAAAGATCTTTGGGGAAGTCTAGGATCAACACTCTTGATGCTAAATGATTGACTTTTAGAGCTCGAGTATGAGTATGTGGTAATGAATCCGACTTCACTGGTACATGGTTGCAACACCGACGTTTGAATCTGCATTTAAAAGGTTAGTGATAAACAACAAATATAGACTAAAGTGTCTTTGTCACTTTGTCAAATACGGTTACAATAACCACGGTTCCCCGTTAATCAGTATAAATACTGCCTGTGATCAGATAGAATTCATATGAATCTTCTTGACAGGGTTTCATAGTTGTACTAGTCGTTCTCGTAACCGGAACGTCTCAAATCAGACAATACGATAAGAGTGAATCAGATAGTTACTATCTTTCTAATCAAGTCGTCAATTCATTTACTGGAACAAATCGATATCCAGTTATCACAAGTTCGATTCATATAGAATCTCACAAGTCACCTACCAAGATCTTGTTTGATATTGGCTCAAGCAGGATTTCCATCGTCACTGTGAATACTAAAAAGTATCACTCAGATGTTCTGGCAAGATCTCAAGGATAATGCGTAGGACTCTTTGATACCAAATTTTATATTGATGAATGACAATTTGTATTTTGACATTGTGTCCTAAAGAGATTTATAATTTGATCTCTTCTTGGCTCTAGACTCGATTTGTGCACTTTGGTTTGAGTCAATCGGAAGTAGTTGGACGCCTGTATGCCACCTATTCAATATCAACAATCTTAGAGTGAGATGTCAATAGATAACGGTGTGTACTCAGTGACAAATGAGACAAGTTTCTTTTGAGAGAAACTCGAATGGCTGGGAATGGTTGTGCGTTGCATCACTGGGTCCATGACGACTTTCTTCAATATCAACAATCATCATTGTGATTTTAATAGATTATGTATTGACCCGGTTTTTGCCTAAGGTGTTTGGAGGGCTGCTTTGTTTTCACCCTTTATCCATACATTTCTTTTTCATTCTTCAACCCCTTCAATGCTTACCAAGACGTCATTACTAACACCTTGTTGTGATTGTTCCAGTGTTAGCTCAACTTTAGTCGACATTTTCCCCTTATTCTTATTCATCTCCAATCATACCTAAGGACTTCTAATTCTATCTATGGAATGTCCTTGGGTAGATCCCTTCGGTTCTGGTTGGATCATAGGACTTATACCTAACCTTAACCACCTTATGACTTCATCAACGTCGTGAGATTAATTGGTTGTTGGGTATAGAGATCGAACCATAAAACCATTTTCTAACATTGTTTCATCTGTATCAAAGGTTTTTATTTTGAAATACTCCCCCTACACATGTGCACAGAGATTCAAAATTGTTTTGCACACGAAGGAAAGAGCTGCACTTTGAGTCTTAAAGATCACATTCTTCTATATCATATTTTAATCACATTTTCTCTCCTTATTTAAAATAATAAATCTCTTAGTATTTGAAATATCAATTGATTAAAATTTATGACATGAAAAATTTCATAGGGAGAAAAATTATACCATGATATTGCATGAATTTATTTTTCTGATAGCTCCCCTTCAACATAGTATGTGGGATACCACTAATTTTTTTAAAACTTGACATTACAGGGAAAAAATGATATGACACCACAAATATGTTGAAGACGTAGTGAGATGCCTTAGTGAACAATATATATTATTAATTGACATTATAATTTCCACATTTTAATTTCACAAAATGTTTTTGGATACATAAAATTTACATTTATGAGATGTACCCAAAATACAATAAAGGCTTTGGTTTTAAAAGCTCCGCCTCAAAAATTAATCCACATAAAATGACATTGTAAGTACCATACTTTTTTAAACTTATTTGAGGAGGGGAGTGTTGAACACACAATTTTAACAAATACCACATTTTATGGAAAGATACCCTCTCACTAGAACTAGCACTTTCTCTCTCTACAAATCGGCCAACCCAATCTCCCATGCTTGTGTTATGATTTCCAATATACTACAGTTTATATGACTTTGCTCAAGACCGAGAAGATGTGAACTTCCTGTTGTTTAGGATAAATGTACATAAATGAACATTTTCCTTTCTTTATGGTCCGAGTCCTAAGCTGACATTTACTTAGAAGTCGTTGAGAAAAAGTGAAAAGACATGTTTTGAAAGCATTTGAAACTCTCGTTCGAACTTTATTTATTCACCTGTGTTAATATTAATCAACATTTTTAGGTGCGCAAATGTTATCGATTGTCGAGAGACATGTCGGAGAAGATTATTTTTGGTATTTTTGAAATTTTCTGATTTTATATTTTGTTTTTTTAGATTTTATATTTTTGTATTTTATTTTTTCAAAAATATTTATAAATCAAAATAAAAAGAAAGATAAAAAAATATTTACAAGTCGAAGTTTCCATCAGCAGTGATAGTTGTTGCTAGAGTTGAAGTAGATGAAGTTGAATCTTGTTGTTGTTGCCGTTTATTGGATGCATCAGCAGTAGTAACAACGGAAGACTTTGAAATAACTTGATTTTCTCCATTTGAATAATTCGTCAAACAAATGACCGAATAGACTTTCCAACTCTATCATCGACGTCACGACTATCATATCTACTGGAGTGAAAACAAGAAGATTTCTTTTCTTTTTAAGGTAAAGCGCACTGAAGCGTACACTCCCTTTTTTTAGGCTCGGGTTATGCACTAAAGTGTACATAAGCCATTGACTTGAGCTAACAAACATTTAATGTTTCGAAAGTAGCTCAAGACCAAAAAGATTTCTCTTTTCGTTGTTAAGGATAAACGCACTGACACGTACATTTTCCTTTTCTTTGAAGAGAGGGTTGTTATCTGACATTTAATAGCAAACCATTGACTTGAGCTAATAAACTTTGAATGTTTTGATACTAGCTCAAGACCGAAAAGATTTCTCTTTTCGTTGTTAAGGATAAACGCACTGACACGTACATTTTCCTTTTATATGAAGATCGGGTTGTTATCTGACATTTAATAACAAACCATTGACTTGAGCTAACAAACTTTGAATGTTTGATACTAGCTCAAGACCGAAAAGATTTCTCTTTTCGTTGTTAAGGATAAATACACTGAAGCGTACATTTTCCTTTTTTTTTTGAAGAAAGGTTTGGCACAACTAGCTATAGAGGAAGTAAAGTAGTAATGGATGAAGCTAAAGTATGCGTTAACCTTGATGTTATAGAATGATGACACCTTAAGTGAATTTTAGGTGTGTGTTATGGATTAGGATGTGATGGACTAATGCTAATAGTTTGTGATGCATAATGTATGATTGATATATAATAGCATGTTATATTCCGTTTTACTTACTAAGCGTTTCGCTTACATGTTTAAGTTGCAATGTTTTGTAGGCTCAAGCGAAGAAGGTAATGTGTGGATTATAGCATAGGTGTGGAAGTACTTGTCGATAATAGACAAGTAGTTAAGGTAGATGTCGAGCTTGAATCAAAGTTGAACCCTCAAGTGGCGTAAAATGGTTTTTAAACATTATTGTCAAGTGTCAAAGTCCTTGTTATAGTCTTGAATGAATTTATATGCAAATGGGTCAAAAGTTGTACGTAAAAGGGTCAAAACGGGGTGTTTGGGAAACCCCATAAGGCACGTGTTTATGGGACATTTATTCCACAAATGTATTTGTAAATGAATTTATATGTTATGTTAATGTATTCTAGAAGTCCTTGTAAAGCATAGAGTTTTGAAAGTCATGTTTTCAGTGAAAAGAGGTTTCCTGTACATGTTTCTGCAGGTTCTAGGTCTGTTGGTTCAATACGGCGTATCCAAGGTATAGATACGGCGTATTGAAGGTTTAGAGTGGATACTGCATATCCATTTTCATGGATATGGTGTATCTATGTCTGCAGTTTTTTGGTCATTCTTGTTTTAGTCGTAAAAACCAAACCGTAAAGAGTTAGAAAGCGTGCCACCCGCCGTTTCAAAGATAACTGAGTCTAGTTTCATTTAGTAATAATTTCAAGAAGTGAATGATAATTGATTTTGGTCAATTTATTAAAAAGGGACATAAGGTCATTCTCGGTTAAACGTTTCCGCAAAAAGTTTTAATTTTTGGTCAAATCAAGAGTCGGGAAAGGGGCGTTTCAAAAGTAGTAGCAAATCAATAGTTTACAGTATTCAGTTTAGCATAAGAAACATGATTTTCAAAACCATACTTCAACTTACTATCAATAACATAATCATTTAGATTAACAAGTAATTTAGACACCCTAGAAGACCTTCTAAACTCATTATGCACACTGGCTATAGGTTCAGGACTCTCATGATGA
Source organism: Tanacetum coccineum (assembly GCA_026074375.1). Classification (NCBI taxonomy): domain Eukaryota; kingdom Viridiplantae; phylum Streptophyta; class Magnoliopsida; order Asterales; family Asteraceae; genus Tanacetum; species Tanacetum coccineum. The sequence goes on from BQNB010070338.1 coordinate 20,710, forward strand.
GTTGGAACATGGGTAGAAACAGATGGTCTAGGTGATAAATTGCCCCTAGATAAGCTATTTTCATTAACTTGGATTGCAGACCCATTCTCATGATACTGATGTTGTGTAGTATCTGTGTTTGAGAGTGTAGGACTACCCTCCTCAACTAATGTCGCTCTTCATTCATCATTGGGACTTTGAGTAGTTGGTTATTAAAGAAAGTTAAATGATCAGCATCATTTGTAAAATCTACATCATCCACATCACTAAGAATTTTATTTCTCATCTTAAAAGGAAAGACAGTCTCATAAAACTTCACATCTATATAGTAGAACACACATCTGTTATCAAGACTAAAAAGCTTATAGGCTTTTTTAACAGAAGAGTATCCAAACAAAACACATTTTTCAGACCTAGATGTGAAATTGTCATTATTATTCAAAACGGTAGAAAAATAAAGACATCAAAAACTTCTCAAATGGGAGAGATTAGGTTTATTACCAACTCATAAGGAGATTTACCATTTAAGACGGAGGTAGGAAACCTGTTAATTAGATAAACAGTAGTAAGCACACATTCAGACCAAAATCTTAAAGGAATTCCCCCAGAAACATAAGATTCCTTGCAACATTAAGCAAGTGTCTATGTTTCCTTTCAGCAATACCATTTTGCTGAGGAGTGTGTGCACAAGAAGTTTGTTAAATGATTCACATGTCACATAAAAAAATATTCATTCTTTTATTAACAAACTGAGTTCCATTATCAGACCTTACAGTGTTAACCTTTGCATCAAACTGATTATGAATCATTTTTACACAACTTACAAAGATGTTAAATACTTCATCTTTGGTTTTAATAAAATAAACCCAAACAGCCTTTGAGAAATCACCAACAACAGTCAAGAAATACTTGAAACCTTCTCTGCTTGTGACTTTGTAATGGCCCCACAAGTCAAGATGAATTAATTCACCAAGCTTCTCAGACTTGTGATCACTTAAAGGGAAAGGGTCCCTTATTTGTTTAGCCCTATGACAGAATTCATAAGCAGACACACTGGTGAACTTAGTCAAATTAAGGTCAATTTTAAGCACATTTAGAACTTGATCCGCAGGATGACCAAGCGTATTATGCCACAAGTCTTTAGACACATGACAAGAAACAAACATATTAACTTTACATATGTTATTATCAGGTTTCATATCAAACAGATACAAACCCCCAGACTCGCTACCAGTCCCCAAGGTTATATCCTTTTTCTAGTCCCGAATATAACATTTTTCTTCATCAAAACCAAGAAGTAACTTGTTATCTTTTATCAATTTGTTCACTGATAACAAACTTACACACAATAACTAGGAACAACTAAAACATCATATAGAATCACATTACTGGTCAATTTCAGATTATAAACATGACTTATAGTTGCTAAAGTCCCATTAGGATGCCCCACAATAATTTTTAAATTAGAGAAATATCCACAAACATTGAAATACCAACAGTTAACACAGTCAAATGTTGGTTTGCTCCTGAATCAATAATCCACCCCATTGTTATAGTTTTCATATAAAGTTTAGAATTTTCAGAATAGAACTTAGTAAAATTAATATTAAACCATACATTCCTATTAAAAAAGAATCCCTGCCTGACATGTTAGCATGGACAAGTGCATGAGTATCACTAATCAAACTTAGCAATTTTCTCATATGTTCAGGAGTAACAGAAGAAGAAGACTAAGAAGCAGAAGCATGCTGCTTATCATTAGACTCAATATCACTGTTTGCATTGAAATATTGCTTAAAAGTAGATTGTTTGATAGGATTAGCCACTTTATTAAACCTCGGAGGATGCCCAATCAATTCATAACATCTTTCAGTGGTGTGTCCAATCATACCATAGTTTTTACAAGACGGATTAGGGTTTGGTCCTCTATTAATTATTAAAAGAATTTCCCCTTTATTATTATTGTTACTAGAAAAGTTGTTCCTTTTATTTACATTAAACCCTTTAGCAGCAAAAGATGTAGCATTAATCTGAGACTCAGTCACACTAAAAGGTTCAGGAATACCTCTATGGGATTCTTTCCTAAAGACAATAGTATAGGCATCCTTGACCTCAGAAAGAGGGTCCCTAGTTAATAATGCACTTCTAACAGACTGATAACAATCATACAAACCCATAAAGAATTGCATTAGCTTCATAAGTTGGTTATGAAGACCAATTCTTCATTAGCATCACAAGTACAAGTATGCAGCTTAGTAAGAGCATCAAACTCTCTCCATAGAGAGTTTAATCTATGATAATAATCAGCCACAGAACTACCACCTTGTTTTATACTACTTATCTTTTGAAGCAAGTTAAAGATCATAGAACCATCAACTTTATCATAAGTACTCTTTAATTCTTTCCACACAGATGCAACATCAATAGAATAGACCAGACCCATATACACATCAGAAGAAACAAAATTCATAATCCAGTTAACAACAACATTACATCTATCCTATTGAGCAGAAAGAACATCACTAGTCACAAAAGCAGACATAACACAAGAACCATCAACAAAAGCAAATTTATTCCTAGGTTGTAAGGCAGGTTTCATAGCACTAGACCATATCCTATAATTTTCAGTACCAAGAAATTTGAAAGGATTTAAAGTTGTATTAGTAGTCATTTAGGGTTTATATGCAAAGGATTACCATCATCTAAATTATTAACCAGAACAATAGAACTAGAAAGATCACCATTAACCATTATGACAGATTAACAAAAAAAAACAAATAAATGCAGAGAATAATCAAACAGACCACAGACAAACAATTGTAACTAAGAACAAAGCCAAGAAAACAGAAACAATCAAGCAAGGCAACTAATAACACAAAAGAACTTTAACAAAAATTATAACACACACCCAAGATTCAAAAATACCAAGCAATTTGGACTGAGAGTGGCCATAGCAGGTATTCACACCACTCAGAGGTGGCAGATCAAGGTGTTAACCACTCTATTTGCACCCAAATTACTCAAATACTGTAGAATCTTAAAGAAAGAAAAAATATCAGTTATAGAGCAATAAAAGCAGCAGAATAACAAGATCAACCACTTGCGCCCTTGATTCACTTAGTCAAGTGTTAAAAATGGCAAGAAAACACCCCTAATTAATTGAGAATAAATCCCCAATTCAGAAATTAGGGTTCCAGAAACCCTAATCAATAAAACCCACAAATCACCAGATCAATACCCAAATCGACAGATCTTAACACGACCGTTAAGAATCAAACCTCAATTGATCACAAACAATAGTAGATCAACCCCCCCCCCCCAAAACAAAATTTAAAATTCTAAATCATAGTTTCAAATGATCCAAAGCTATTTTTGATACCATGTAAAAAGTATCAAAATAACAAATCAGAACACCAATATTATCACTTAACCAACCTCCCCTTAGCGATTTTATTATAAACTCAGTAATACAAGAAGATTAGTCCCCAACTAGATGCTAACCAATACAAATACAAAGAAAATATTATATTTTCCTACTATGTAGATCCACTCAAGCCTCACTACAAAAGACACTCAGCACTCAAGAACTTAACCAAATAAAGAGATTGGTTAAGAACAATAACAACAAAATCCACACACAAGATATCTGAGAAAGATATCTTGATCAATACAATAAGATCAAAGAACGTAGATGAGTACAAATAGAGACATATGTCATACCCCGTCAGTGGCGAAAGCACGAGATGCGACGGTACCATTCATCGCACAAGATACAAGATCATACACTTTATAATTTACATTCATGAAACTTGAGTTTACAGAAACTTTACAAGTTAAAAAACTTGACAAAATACAATAATCATGACCATCTCGACCCAGTCCCCCTTGGGTTACATCTTTTCTTGTCCAATACCATTCACATACCTTTGATTTGACACATATGAAAATGATACTCGAAAACGTCAACAATAATGTTGGTGAGCTTGTAGGTTTGACCTTAAACCCAAAAGCTGTGCCAATAATTCAACAGTGGACAATAGTGCTATATGACAGTGAATATATGCAAACAACCTTAGCATCACCGCAAATCAATAACCATATGTCACTTACGCACCTAAAGGGCCTACCAGCTGGAGCACTAAAATTAAGGCAGGACCACACACAAACCTGGGTAGGCGTACCCATCCGCTCCAATAATCACACAAATACTTGGTAGGCGTACCCATCCCTCCAAACAATCATACAACACATAATAATCACATATCAGTCATAAGCACATAACTTGTCCCAAAAACAAAACCATATTTTGTACAAATCAATTCAAAACATTTCAAAACACATTTGAGTATCATTTTCCCCCAATGGAAAAACAATAAAAAGTGGGGCTACGAAAACTCACCTCAATCAACAATGAAAAGCAACCGCACAATCTCAAATAAAGCAAAGCACAAACAATCTCTACGCAAGCGCACAATGTACCCGACAACGACCTAATATATACGTACTATATCAATACTCGTACAAAATTATCTTATTGTACAAGTGTTTGTCTTTACTCACGCAAAATCTTCATTTTCATCCCAAAATCCCATTTCAATTTCATATCATTCCAAACTCGTTATCTCATACCGTCAACTCATTACAAAAACCGCCGTCTTATTACCAAGACTTTTATCTCGTTATCAAAATTTTACCTCATATTATGGTTGTGTGTTAATTACACGAAAATGACTCAAAAACACTTGGGCAAAGCGCGACATCACTACAATACAACTCAAACACCTCAAACCGTTGAACGATACAATCGACCAAAATACTCCTAGAAAAACTGACGAAAAAGAATGAGCAAGAGCTCAAAAGCCGAAGATAAATATTCCACATTTCCGAAATTGATACGATATATATATATACACAATTACTTGATAATTTAAATAAAATAATAATATTTTATTTTTATTTTTGTCTTATTATCGGGCTAACGGGGTACAACGTCTCGTCATTAAATATGTCCATAACCCATAGCTTTTACCTCGACACTAACCTTCAATAAGAATTATCCTTCGTTTCCTCAAATAAAATCGACTCAACGATTATAAATATTAAATGTTTAAGAAAAGATTTCGAGAAAAATTATATTTTATTTTGCATTAAATTCTCAAGTAAAATGACTTTTTTTAATAAAATCTTTGAAAATTTATCTCTTTAAACAACGTCTCTAAGTATAAATTTCTTTCAAAAATTCGACATGACCCATACGTTTTTATGACTTTTTTCAAGGTGTTAAACCTTAATCCAAACACTTTTCACAAACCCGACATTTTTCGACAACATCAATATTTTTAACACATTTTATCAATACGTAGCAAAATAACCCCCTTCACATCCGACAAGTCTAACAAAATCTCTCTTAGTCCAACACAATTACTTTAATTCATTCGTAAGGTCCACAAATTCATTACTTGTTTTTGGGTCTTATGGCCCATTGTGGTCTTAAATGCTTAGCCCGATAGCAAAACTTAGTCCATACTTCTTTTCATAAATCCAAAATACAAATCGAAACCCAATAGGCCTTTAGCCCATTAAGCCAAATTAAAACATAAGCTATAAGCTTAATATAAGCCGAAACTAAATAAGCCATATGCTTAATATATAAGCCGAAATCATAAGCTCAAAATCAATAAGCAAAAACCAAGTGGGCCGAGTCCATTTTAGCACCGGACCGAAATCACCAAACGGACCCTTAATGGGCCTATTCAAACCAAACACACCCTTCGGTTGGGTCGAGCGCACACCGAATCCACAACCACTCGTGGGTTAGGCTGAACAAACAAAAGGGTCGGTTGGGCCGAGCCCACACCGAATCCATCTACACCGAAAGTCACAAAGCTTAAATAAGTTATAGCTTAGCTTATTGAATAAGCTAAAACCTCCAAATAAGCCCTTATAAGCATTTTCATAAAATGAAAAATTATCACAACAACTATTTTATTTAAACTCAAAAAATCTTTTCTTTCTTTCCCCTTTTTTTAGCTGACGCACAAACACCCTTTTTTACACTTTTCGTTTTCAAGTTTTTGACCTTTTTGGTGATCAACTTGTACAACTCATATCTAGACATTACCATAATCATAAAAGTACAACTTTAAATCAAAGTTTTTGAAAAACTTACTTGTTTGACGAGTTTGGTTCGGCCGTGACGCGCGAATAAAACTCAAAACCTTGTTTCTACAACCCGAAACTACTAGCTATCAACCCAATAATATATTCTTAACCCGTGTTCTTGAGAAAATCTTCAAAATCTTTGTTTCTTGTCTTCTTTGTGGCTCGTCCGAATGTAGAAAGAAAGAGGGAGAGATAGAAATTTTTTGTTATTTTGAAAATAAGAGAATGATGAAAATTTTGATAAGGTGGAGGAATATATGTGTACCAATGGAACATACTAGCAAGTTTTTTGCCTTTTTGTCCCTTCCTATCCACCTAGGTGTCCAAGCATCCTAGGAGGCCTCGGGTCTTCCTTTTTGTGTCGGGATCACTTAAAAACTCAATATTCATCTATTTAAAACGTCAACCAAACTTAGTTATCATTTCCATTGTGTTTAAAATCATTTTTCCATAAACCTAGGTTATTCATACGACACCTACCACATTAAATTGCTACAAAAATCCATTTTGAGCCGTTATCGGTCGACTCCAGACCGAAAACATGAATTTTTGACAAAACTCAACCAAACCTCGCTCATCCATTTAAAAACACTTCAAACCACAAAATAAGGCTTAACAACTTATATTCAACCAAAATTTCACCTTTTTACGACCGTTACAGTCTTTTACCGAATTTCACGAAAATAGTCATTTTTTAATAACTTTCAAATCTCACACTCATGATTTACGATTTAAATCAACGGTATTTAATTAATATGAATTTATTAAATAAATAAACCCATTAACACATTTCCAACTTCATTAATCTCCACACTTAAATAAACTGTCGTGCCGGTACGTGTTGCGTGACGATTTTTCGCTAAACGCGGGAAAACCTACCGGAAAGCACTGAAAACCTCAAAACCACTCTAAAACAGAAAAACAAATCAAATATGATTCATTTACGAACTCAAAACTTCACCAAACTCTAGGTTAAACCGAAACCGCTTTACGCAAAAAATAGCTAACAAAAGTCAACTTTTCAGCTTTCATCAGGAAAACTGACAAGATCGAAAGACTTCAAAATACAAAACTATAATATTTTATAATACTTAACCCTCTTAAAGGAATAATTCAATTCAAGTTATCAACTCACAACACTAACAGAAAATTCCATTCCTCGAGAAATCACATCAATCATTAGGATTTAGTCTTTTCAAGCGAGATTTCTTACGATCCCTCTAAAGACTAAGTCTTTCCACAGTCCAATCATATACTTTCTCACAATCAATCCATATCCGATCACAAAATCACGGTAACTTCTCATGCTACCTCTTAGCTTCACAATTCCTCCATTTTAGGTCTCACTGCCTCAGTCGGGTGTCAGGATACGATCCCGTCCTCAATGTAACGACAAATTTATCAGAATTGGCATTGCTAAATCTTTCTGGTTATTTTACCAACGGGACTAACCATACGAGGTATACGTCCTACACAATACGACTCGTACTCTACCTTACCAATACTTACTTGGTCAAACAATCCTGGCTCTACCTTTCTAAGAAGGTCGTTCCATAATCTAAACCACATCATTATACACTTTAAACTTTCCCAAATCAATCCTACTCAACGGGTTTCTTAAATCTTACTTCACTTAGGTAGGTCAAGATACCTCTCAAAAGCTTACACAATCAAAAGTATGATCAGGTTTCCCAATTGATCATCACAACTCTTTCCGATACTCCCCCGTGACCATTCACGGTCTAATACCTTCCTATTATATCTCCTAACAAGGCGGTAAAAATGATCAGCCTGAATACATTTCGAGCCCACAGAATATACTAACTACATCGTGCGCCAAATCTTAATAAGGAAGTGGGTATCCGCTCTATCATGAGCACCAATCGTAACACACTCACACACGGGCAAAACTGCGCTCTCAAACTAACACGAAACAACACAAAATACCGCAATCCACGAATATCGAATAAAATTTTCCTTCACTAATATGAAACGGTTTAAATACAAATCACCTAATAACTAGAATGATTCGCCATAACTACCAATACAAAAGAAACTTTTCTAATCGTAACCGACACTAACCGATGCTACCCGGTTTAGTGATATACACAAAAACTACTAACCCAAACCTCATATACCCTACGCACCTCCTCTGGGCTCCTGCCCTCTCCTCATACCGTTAACAACCTCAGCTAACTCTAATCACGCACGTCTTTCCTCAGCAAGTTGTAACCGCAAATCCCGGTTCTCTTCCTGCACATCACTGATGGCATGCCATAAAGCTGCTCTATGTGCATCCATCTGACCTGCCCAGGACTCCAGCGCTAACACTGGTATTCATATCGCTCCAAAGGTCATTGCGACCCTCTCTTGTTCGTACTCTAAACTCCTAAACCAATACCTCTCAGAGAAAATCTCATCCCTAACCGCCCCTAACCTAGTAAATAACTCTCCTACGTCCCTAACGTACCTCTCAAACAGAGCAGGCGATAACTCCTTCAATCGTACTGCATGATCACTAATCAATCCCCCCTGCATCTCGACTTGAGCTCCCAACTCAGTCAAAAATCCCTTAGTCTCAGCTGTAGTGGGTGTAGCTACAGGAGATGGTACAGTCAGCGGTATCATGGGTGATGAAACAGGTGAAGGTACGACAGAAGGTGATGGAGAAATGGGAAGTGAACCAAACGTCCACTCAGGTGAAGGTGGTGTCTGTACAGGTGGTGCTGGTGGTGGGTAAGCAGGAACATCAATATAAACCATAACGTCCTCCGGGTCTGTCCATGTGGTGAGTGTGGGCTATCTAAATTCTGACACCCTCTCAGGTCTCTTGGACTCTGGTGCAGATCCAGAACCTTGTCCGACCTCAAACGTACTGTATACATCATCCTCCTCTAATGCTAACTCTCGACGCCTCAACGCTCCATACCCAAGTCTTAAAGGCGCGCTCATAGTTGTCCCCACAACCAGAGCTGTCTGCTGCTAACCCCCAGGTACAACCTCCTCCTCATCCTCTAAGCTAAGTCCATCACTCTCTACACCATGACCCTCGTCATCTAAACCACGACTCTCATCATCTATACCATGAGTCTCATCATCTAAACCATGACTCCCATCATCTAAACCATGACTCCCATCATCTAAACCATAACTCTCATCATCCATACCGGGGCCCTCGACCCCCGCAGCAAGACCCTCGTCCCCCGCAGCAGGATCCTCATCCTCTACAGTAGGACCCACGTCCTTTGCGTCCTTACTTACACTGTCAGAATCCAAACTCTCCTTTATCTCCCCATCCTCCTCATCATCATCCTCCTCACTATCCTCCACTAACTCAAACGTACCTCGATAACGCTTCCGTGAAGGAAGGTCTGGCGGTGACACAGATGGCGAACTCTCGTAAGAGGACCTAAAACTTTTACGGAACGCGGACTCAGACATAGCTGCCACCTTTGCCATACTGGTAGAGAGGCCCGATGACATCATAGGTGGGACGCGCACAACCATACGTGCGGTCCTGCGGAGAATGGTGTAACAACCCACAATTTTCATCACTATAATTTCCACTTATATTATATTAAATACTACTTTTTCACGGGAATTTTTTTGCTTTATTCATTCCAACTATGTAACATAACTTACATAGCAAACTAAACGAGCCCACGCAACCTACCAATGCCAACTATATCTACGTTTATATCAAGTAAACGTCCTAATATGTCAAGTTTATGTTCTAATATCATTTTTACCAAATATGTTATCCGTTTAATGTACCATGTTAACATAGATTCACCACTTGAACAAGATCCGGAGGTCGGATTAAGTGAAATAGAAATCGATCCATTTTATTAAGAGAAAAGAGAAAGAGATAGAGAGAAAAAAGAAAAGGAAAGGAAGAGGTAGAAAAAAAAAAGTGA
>BQNB010070339.1:0-20029 GCA_026074375.1 Tanacetum coccineum
CTGGTGGTCCACTTTTTTGTTAAATTCAAACCTATGAATTCATCAACTTTATGTTGATCGTTTTAGCATGTTTTTCTTAGGTGCTTAGCTATGGATGTTTTTTGCTTGCTTGTTGGTGTTGCCTTACATTGGACCGATTTTCAAGAATTATTATTATCTATGTTAACATCGTTGTCAAACTTTAAAACCTTTTATTCACTTCCGCATATTATCGTTGGGCCTATGTGAAACTTTAACTATTTTAATTTATGCAACGATGTTGGATTTTTAAACGTACCCTTAGAGGTCGTTCTTTGTATCTTGTGTGATGTGTATTATGACGTCATGCCCCCGGACACGTGTTTCCGACTAGGCCCCGTTTGGGGGTGTGACACCAACCGTACCCTTAGAGGTCGTTCAATTACTAGTACACAACCAAATACCTTATAAAATAGGAAAACTCTCAATTCGCTCAACTAATCTATGTTGTAACATTTAACAAATTAGCTCAATTGCTCGGTCGTGATGAGTATTCTATCATAGGCTTGGCAAGGATACACATATCGACCACTAAAGCTAAGAAGTGACAAGTCTTCAAAAGGTAAATTGGGTTTTAAAAAGTTTAAGGGTTTGATCACTCTTTCTAATCTCTACCGATACTAATAATCCAGAAAAGGCGACAAACCACACATACACATCCATAACGATGGAATAGACGCACATGGTTGCATTCATTCCTTAATCGAATAAGCTAAAGAATATGACTAGTAGTCTTTACCAAAAGTTATAAACCAAAAGGGGTGACAAACCACATATACACATCCGTAACGACGGAATAGACATGCATGATTGCACTCAATTCCCCCTCGAGTCAAACCAAGGGTTAGGACGAAGAGTGATATAGGGTAGGAATCTTCTAATCCTTTCTCCAAAAGTAATAAACCAACAAGGCGGACAAAATCACACATACATGGCCGTAACGACGGAATAGACACATGTGATTGCTCGCATCCTCGTTCGAGTAAGACCTAAGGATGGGGATTAGGAAAGAGAAAGTAATTGTTGTTAAATAAAAAGAACAAAACAAATAGATTAAGTCCAAATAAATAAGGCACATTGTTGCTAGCACTTTCCCGACCGTTCCCATGATAAAGACACAAATATATATACATAAACGTCTTGATCATAGATCAACAAAAACAACCTTAGTTGGCGTTCCCGTAACAGTCAACTCCCAATCATTCATTCTATACATATTTTACAACATTAGTGGTGATATCGACCACTTTTATACAATAAATACATGGTTGGTTTATTTCAACCAACTTACAACAATACTCTACAGAATCACTATTTTTGTATTTTTCACTTTTTTTTTATTTTTTTAACATATATACACTACGAATTTCGGTGTAATTTCACCATCTTCACGATTACAATCAATCCGGATAATTTATCCATACTTCGGATGTAAATAATAATTTGTAAAAGTAGTAAAACACACTGAAAATTTGAGATTTTAAAATATACACTACTTTCACATTCACATTGCATTGTGCAATCTTCCCGACCTATTTATAGATAGAAATTTCACACACGTACCCAATTGCATTATGCAATTTTTCCGACCTAACTGTAGATAAAGATTTTTGCATTGCGACACAGGAAATACAATACTTTACACAAAAGCAACTAGCAACCGATTAAGGACTTAATCTAATAAGGTATGCTAAGATGTAAAGGTGTAACGAAACAAATATTCGGTGTAAGAAAAAGAATGAAATGGCTCAGTAGTTTTTTCTAGGGGAATCCTACTCTTAAAATGAGAGTAAACAAAAGGGTTTATACGGGAGTTAACTAACCAGTGTAGTTGGTTAATATCACAACATATATAGGCTTTTTGGGTGTAATCCTAGAAATTTACCAGTTTAGAAAATGTCACTCCATCTATTTAAAATAGTACATATTATTATGGTCTCGAATAGATATACCAAGCTAAGTTCTAAAGTCTACAACATCACCGGCACACTCATATTTTTGTGAAATTTGGTAAACATTTGGAAACGGATAAGACTAAATTCTCATAATATCTAACAAGGGTTATGTGTGCAGGTTATGTAACTAATAATTTCACAAAAGTATGCTTGAATTTTTTTTAAATTTAGGCATAATTTAAGCATTTTATTATGAAAAATAGGACAAGTAAGCATTCTAATTCTCTTCCCCCCACTTGAAGTATATAACGCCCCCGTTGTATAAATTAAACATTAAAAACGAGAGATTGAAAGACTTAGAACGAGAAACTCCCCTGGAATTTGCTCGGTATAATCCTCCATGTTGCGTTTATGAGCAAGAATGTATGTTGTAAATGAGGGATTGAATCCTAGCATGACTACAACACATAGAATTCCAGAATATAAATATTCCACCAAAATTCGTCTTTTCGTTTAGTAAGGTCCTGTATAAAATATAGGAAAAACAATGAAATTCCATCTCGGGTATTCTATGGTTAGAAGACAAAATAAAAATAAAGAACTGTACAGGAAGTCGATACGTCGTATCCCAAACCAGGATACGCCGTATAGAGACATGTAGAAAGTATCTGAGGTACGGGTCAGATTGCTAAATACGCTGTATCATATAATGAATACGCCGTATAGACAATCTGACAATAATGTTTTAAAATGCAGAAAATAAAGGATTGGATAACGTCCAGACAATCAATACGTCGTATCCTTTGTGATTTGATACGCCGTATAGAAGGCCTGGGAAGACAGACTCGATAAAAATAAAGGAAATACATTCTGGGTTGTCTCCCGGTAAGCACTTTTGTTTACAGCGAAGTCTTTAAGTTAGATTTTTCTTCAGCTCTTCATTCCGCCCTTGTCACGAACCATCCCTCGTCCATGATACGAAAGATTTCTTGGTAAGCATGACATGAATCTTTCCCGCTGTGAAGATAATTCCAAGTCACGATATTAACACATAATTCCTTGATAAACGTTTCATTTTAAAAATTTTACTTGATGTATCATGACTTGTTTCCAAAAGCTTATTTGACCCTTGTGCATAGGCACCAACATCGGTATTTATTACATTAGGTAACAGTTCGATAGATAGATCCCCTGAGGATTGTTTGATATCGATTTTATCATCACCATTGCCCATATCTAATTTTAAATCATTGACGTTAAATATCTTATAAGAAAATGAATCATTATCGTATATAATAGTGTAATTCTAATCATTGGAATAGGACAATGATATTTCAATTTTCCAATTAACTTTATCGATATGCTGAGGACTTACCGTGGGTTCACATGAGAGCTCTAGCTCACATGTTAACGCGTCATTATAGACTATAGTTAGGAATTCCGTTTCAATAGATCTTACGAAGTGAACGTCTTCATCATACCTGATCTTACCATACGTAGCAGTTTCCCAGCTATACACCTTACCTTTTCTAAGAGCTTTCTTAGTTTCAAGCCGAATATATTCCTCCATAGTAATGTCGGGTCGTCCATTTCCTATAATAAATTTCCTACGAAAGAAAAAGGTCAAATAGACTAATACGGCGTATTCAGTAAACTGTATATGTTGTATTGCTTTAGAAAAAATTTATAGGCCGTATCCAAAAAGATGAATACGTCGTATTGAGTTTTTGACTCAAAAAATTACAGCAGACTTTAATAATGCAAAAAAACAATTAAAACACACAAACACACAATATGCAAAAATATACAATGCAAAAAAAACAAACACACAAAACAAAACACAAAAAAACAAACAAAACTAAAAACACAGTCTAAACTAAACTACTAATAAACAAGTATTAAACAACTTCACTCCCCGACAGTGGCGCCAAAAAATTGATGTGTCGTTGTACGTAGGTATTATTTATTATCAAGTTTTACTTTATATTTTGCCGACTTTACCTAAAAACAACACTAAGGGCAGTGTACCCGATCAGTTATAGCTTCGATGGTAAGTTATGGTGTCGGAATTCCTTAAAGCGATAGTGTTAATTCCTAAGTCTATCAGTATTTTAGTTATCTATGTTAGTTCTAATCTAGGTTAATTATAGGTTAAGTTAATTCTGAGTTAGTCCTAATTCTATTGTAAAAGGGGGTTTCAATCTGAGAGACTGGCACGGGGTTTGGTGGTAGCTTAAATATATTTTAGTCACGATAAGACACGCAAGAAAATAATCAGAATATAGAAGAGCGGTCAAGCAACCAATTATAAAGAATCTCATTAACTAGTGATTAATCCAATTAAACTCACGTTTGTTTATATTAGTGCAATTGATTGACTTTATCTCGAGGGACATATCATCCTATATTTAGGTGGTACTGTCCTCCTAAAACCTAGACACGCTAATTCTGTCATAATTAAATGCATCCACATAAAGCAAACTTTTGTTGATTATAATCTATCTTAGGAAAGCAATAATGGTGATCTTATCGAATCCTAGCTCAACGAGACTTTACTAACTTACTGCTTAACGACATCTTATATACTAGTAGTCCACTGTCCAAGTCCTTACTAAAGGAATCAAAACGTCATTTGTTGATCCCAAGTCACCTGCTAGTCCAACTTGTTCACTAAACCAATGGCAAGGATATGTCATTATTTGTGATCCTATGATTCTAGATATATAAATTATGGATATGGAGAGATATCCCGGCATTTAGCTAGCTCTATATTTTGCATTCCTAGATCCAGTTGAATGATAAGTCGCACACTTAAGCACATAAACGACTATAAATTGATAAACATAATCAACAATCAACGATAAATTAAGCAATCGAAATAAACAAACCAAACATTAAATCTTCATAAACATAACCATTGTATCGAATACAAACATAATAAACGAATCAACCAAGGTAACATAACTGAGTTAAATGAATGATACAAAAAATTGAACGATTATTAGAGTATAGATTGATGCAATGTGTTGTCCTATGGAATAGTGCGTTACTTGACCTTCTTTGCTCTTCTTGCCTTCTGAAAATTGTCTTTTGTGGTTAGGGTTTCGAAAATATGTTCAAGCACACCCTAATCCGTGTTTAGGGATTTGTATTTATAGTCTCTGGAAATTTGTAGATATGCTGTATTGGTTGAGGTCAATACGGCGTATTGGGGGTTTCTTGGAGTATGGACCACGTTCAATATCTTCTAGAATCTTCAAATAATCTTCAATACGGCATATAGAGTCTTCTGGATACGGCGTATTGTTCTTTAATTCTCATAGTTCTTGTGAAGTGTAAGGCACATATACGCCGTATATTTCTTGATGGATATGTGTTATAGTGTTGTCAGAAAAGTTTATCTAGAGAATTCTTTGTAAGCTCCAAAAAGTTTCCTTTTAGCATAACTTCACCAATTACCCCTAAATATTCAAATAACAACTTTAAGTAATTAAGTACCAATTCATGCAATAATTATACAAAATGGGTAAGAAACATGAGATAAATGATGCTATAAAAGTGACGTTATTTGATGTCATCAAACACCCCCCACTTGAATCCTACTTGTCCTCAACTAGACTTTAGAAAACTTATGAAAATGTATCATAACCGTAGTCAAGGATTTTTCCTTTAAGCAATAAAATATTTAAGAAATTTGCAAAATGCAAATGTCACTCCTTCTCAAAACTTTCCACTTTCTAGAAAGTGAAGAACATAAAGAAGATATTCAATCTTTAAGTGTTATTGAGTCACCACATTGTTGCGTCTTTCATTATTCTTCCACCATGAAAGAACTACCACCTCATTTTACATACCCACCTTTGTTCGTCAACATTGACAACCAACAAAACACCAAACAAACCTATGGATTCATCATCGTCCACTTTTGTCTCGATAGGATCACTTGCTCACTATTTTTTTCACAATATGCTTGTCATTGTCAGTGTAAATGATATAGTAATCGTCTTTGACAACCTCCATTCAATATCTTCCCTCTTTAATCTCACTCATCCTTCCTTACATTTCAACTCTATGGAATCATTTTCATTCACATCCAAGAGTATTTCGTTCCATCCTCATCTTATTATTTTTATTTTGGCATATCTCGCCAAGATATTATGTAACATCCCCAAAATGGGTCGCATCGGAATAAGTGTCTGGGAGTGTTACTTCATAGATCAATAGCACAAGATATGAGAACGACATCTAAATGAGTCATTTAGAAATGATACATTGGATTTAATAAACTTGTTTGTTACAAAAGCTCAAGGCTTAACATGTTCACTTGTAGTTGTAAAGATTTTAAAACATAGCAAATATCCCCAAAATGTAATGCACACAAATGTTTATAGTAATGTGACTCCAAAATGATGATCACCAATGTATCATTGTTTCTTGCCTTATTGACCTAAGAAAAACATGCTTTAAAACGTCAACATAAAGTTGGTGAATTCACAGGTTTAAGTTATGTATAAAGTAGGACTACAAGATTTCCATGTGTATGATAAGTAACGAATACAATATCACAAAAGTGATTATGAAATGCACTAAGCTCATGACACTGAGGCTCAACATTTATGTATGCAAATTAATGCAAATAATATGCCCGTGTAGATGTTCGACCCGCAACATCTAAATTGTTCTGACATGGTATACATTCATTGTCTGGAAAACTGGCACAGTGAGCGCTACTCACCCGAACGGGGATGTCAATCCCAAATAGATCTATTCATAACATTCGCGCTTACAATCCAGTAATTAACAGTTCATGATTGATTGATTGGTTTTTAAACTAACACTCTTATATATATAATATATAGTAAAATATATATAATAAGTATAATCTAAAAATAATCAATGAAACCGAGAAGTAGTATAGAATATCCTCGGGTCGTTTATCCTCAGCGAGGTTGTGCTTGAGAATTGATACAGTCGGAAAATTGGAGTTTGAATGAGTTTAATGATTTGAGAGTGTAGAAAGCTAAATTAATTAATAACAAACAAAAACGATTGAGAAAAACCTAAAAATTATGAAATAAAACTGAAAAACGAGAGCAGGAATCCCGAACAAGTGGTCAAAAACCTAAAATCTTAAAAATTAACCCTACAAAGAAGTTTTTACCTCTAATCTACTCTAGGGGACTAATAATGAGGAATGAAAAAGACTAGACCGAAAACGGAGTTAATTTGAGTTAAAACGAGTCAAAACAAAAACCGGGCCCGAGACCCGAGCTTTAAAAATCAAAAGTTTATAAAAATGACCCTACAAAAGTTTTTCTATTTTTCCTACGTAAAAGATGACTAAAGAAAATTTCCTAAAAAAGAAAAATATTTTTTTGATAATTTTTGTATTTTTTATGAATTTTTAAAACTTTTAAAGAAATTAAATTATAAAAAATACTAAACTAATTTTAAAAATTCTGAAAAAATTACTAAAAATACTAGACTCTAAAACTATCCTAAGAAAAATAAGAAACCTGAAATTCAGCTTATAAATAAGCTCAGAATAAGCTTAAACGAGCTTATAAGCTAAAAAGGCAAAATGAGTATTTAAATTAAATCTTGCAACCTATGGTTGGATAGCCCTGCCGGGCCGAGTGGTAAGTGTGTTGTGTTGTGAGCGTGAGGGGAGGGGTTCGAGTCCCACTCCCACCCTTTTTTTATTATGCTACAGTACTTTTTTTAAACTCAAATTTTTTTACACAAACTTACAGACCTCATGGAGCTTATCATTTTCTATAACTATGACTTTTTGTGAAAAGCTAAAAATAAGCTGGAAAAGGGCTCTAAAGATGGCAGTTTGCTTAATTTGCTATAAAGCTTAAATAGCTTTTGGCTTTTGGCTTATAGATAGAATCAAGCAAAGAAAAATGAGAGGAAAGCAATCACAGATACAACAGCACACTCAATAAGCATATAACAATAGGAAAAAGCAAATTTAGATCACTGAATAAGCTAAGAAAGAAAATAAGCAAACTTCATACACTTGCAAGCTAAACAGCCAAAGGGGTAACTATGGGCTTAAAATTAAGCAACTAGAGGGGGTCTTAGGGTCTAAGGCTTCTAGGGCTTAAACAACAGCTTATGAGCTTTCTATAAAAGCAAAGAAACACTAAACATTAACTTAGAAATAAGCTAAAGAATTGCTGATAAGCAAGCTATTTTCCTAGCACCAGGGGACTTTCAGTTTCTAAGGGCTAAAAAAAAGAAGCTTGCTAAAAAGCTACTAAATAAGCTCAAATTGCGAAATAAAACTAAAACAGATTGAGCATAGCTCCTATTGAGCTTATATTCAAAAATTTCATTTTCTAAAAACCAATTAAACCTGCTGGTTTTTGCTTTTGAAAAAGAGCTTTTCCCTTTTTTTTACTAAAAGATGACACCAATTTTTTGGCAGTTTGACTTAGGTACAAGAATGACTCAAAACACTTTTAAAAACTTGTTTAGACACTCACATGAGGACTCAAAACAAATGTATGAAAGGCTTTACTCAGCTTAATCAAATAAGCTGTGTAAAGTCAACTTTTGTCTTAACAATTTCTTAGCAAACTTTGATAAAACTTAAACTACACTTTTTGCTTACAACTTTTAGAAAAACAAGCTCAAATGAGCTAAATGCACTCAGCCAAAGATGGCCAAGTGACACCAACCCATGACCATACCATTTTGACCCGTTTTCAGCTTGTACCAAACACCCCTTTAGACTTTTAAAAACGGATTTTAACACTTATAAAGACTAAATTAAACACAAATTTTTAAAGACAAGTATTAAACATGCAATATTAAATAATAAAAGGTAAAAAGCAAAAGCAAATAAGCACTTGAAAAAGCTAATAAGCAAACAGTGAAAATAAGCTATCTAAGGCAGTTTATACTTAAGACTTAAAACAATGGCATATAATCAATAGAAAACACAAATAAGACATAAATAAGTAAGAAAAGCAAGAATAAGCTAAGAAAAGCACTAATAAGCTGTTGCTACTGTAGCAATAAGCAAAATTTGAAAAAGATAAATAGGGAACTTACAATCTGTCCAAGCTTTTGGCAATGAGTTTAAGCTTTTCAAAGCTTAATGACCAAACCCTAAGTGTCTCCCATGAGACTCTAAAACCAATAAGCCATCCCTTTCTGCTTATTCATCCATAAGCTTGAATTCAACCCTTTTTTTTTTCTCCATGTAATCTTTTATTCATTTAGTACCAGATAAAAAAGTTGCTTATATAAAGAGCTTATATGACTTTTAAAAGAAACACAAGTTGAGATCAAAACTTAGAACACAATTTGAAAGATAAACTGAATTTTCATTGAACTTAAAAATACAAGTACATAAAAAAAAATATGAGTACATAAAAGTTAAACTTCAAATTTTAAACTAAACTAAAAACTACTCTCTAAAAAACTCTTCGGTCCTCAATGGCTTACAAGGGCTTTTTATATAAACGAGCTAGGGTTTCACTTTGGTCTTTTGTCTTTAACCTTGTGTGCTTGTTTTCTGAGAGAAGTGAGTCTTGTGTGTTTGTTGTGTGTGTGTAGAAACACAAACCAATCTGAACCCTTCATTTTTCTTGTTGCCCACTCAAATTGATCTCAACCCTTGATCGAATGTTGTACTTTGGATTGCCAGCGTGGACCTTGGTCATGTGGGGGGTGGGGTTTATGTTAGTGATGGGTTTGGAGGTATGTGGGATTGTCAACGAAGTATGAAAGTGACAGGATGTGGGGTTGGGAGTTTGGCGGGAAAGGGTTGGGAGAGATGTACAGTAGTTTAAAACGCAGGGTGTGGGTTTGGGGTTTTGTCAAAAATGGCCCCTTATGTGTTATAAGTGTATTACACATTCAGTCCATGTGGTGTATGGTAGATTTAGGAAATGGAAAAGATAGTCCCTCATGGTTATAAAGTCGTTTGCAAAGTTAGTCCTTGTGGAGTACAAGTATTAACTGTTGGCAGAATTGACCCTTGTAGTATATCTTTGGTGTATTGGCAGTATGAGTCCCTTAAAAGTATTTTCTTCATTTTCTTCATTAAATAAGTTAGGGACTTGGCAATTTTGGCCCCTAAACTTACTTTTCTTCACTTATGGCTTCGGTTTTGACTTTGGATTTGTCGGGGTTGACTTTGGTTGACTTTTTCAGATTTGGGCTTTGTCTTGACTTTGTCTTTATCATGCTTTTCCATTCTGTGTCCAGTTTTGTCGTTTTGGCTTTGTTTTTCGTCCTTTTTTTAGATATCCGTTCCTGCATAACATAATTAGCAAAACAAGCATATTTTTGGCATTTTAAGTCTGTTTTTGGTTATTTTAGCTTGTTTTTAAAGGTAAAAGGTATGTGTAATTAAACACATACCAATAACACTTAAGGTTAGTCTTGGAACTGCTCTGGAAGGAGAAACTGTATGCTAAGTTTTCTAAATGTGAATTTTGGCTAAGAAAAGTGCAGTTTCTTGGGCATGTGATAAATGGTGATGGGATTCATGTAGACCCTAGTAAGATTGAAGCTGTTAAGAATTAGAAAGCCCCTAGAACTCCGTTTGAGGTTCGTTCGTTCTTAGGATTGGATGGATATTACCGTAGCTTCTTTGAAAACTTTTCTAAGATAGTTAAGTCTCTTACCATCTTGACTTAGAAGTGTAAGACTTTCGATTGGGGTGAGGAACAGGAATTGGCATTTCAAACTTTAAAGGATAAGTTATGTAATGCACCTGTTATAACTCTCCCTGATGGAATGAAAGACTTTGTGGTATGTTGTGATGCGTCCGGGTTAGGACTAGGTTGCGTGTTGATGCAGAGAGGTAAAGTGATAGCATATGCGTCTAGGCAGTTAAAAATTCATGAAAAGAATTATACGACCTATGATTTAGAATTGGGATCAATCGTGTTTGCCTTTAAGATTTGGAGACATTATCTGTATGGGACAAAGAGTGTCATCTATACGGATCATAAGAGTCTTCATCATATTTATAGTCAGAAAGAGTTGAATATGCGACAGCGTCGCTGGATAGAGTTGTTTAGTGATTATAATTATGAGATTCGCTACCATCCTAGTAAGGCGAATATGGTGGCTGATGCCCTAAGTATGAAGGAAAGAGTAAAGCCTAAGAGAGTTAGAGCTATGAGTATGACCCTTTAGTCGAGTATCAAGGATAGGATACTGGCGGCTCAGAAGGAGGCTGTGGATTAGTCTGCAGGATTGCAGAAAGGTTTAGATGAGATGATAGAACATTGAAGTGATAGGACTTTGTACTACCTGGATCGAATATACTTTGAAGGGTGATGTGAGAACCCTGATAATGGATGAAGCCCATAAGTCGAAGTACTATGTACACCCAAGAGCTGATAAGATGTATTATGACCTTAGAGATAGGTATTGGTGGCCTGGTATAAAGAAGGACATAGCTATATATGTTAGTAAGTGTTTGACTTGTTTGAAGGTTAAGGCTGAGCATCAAAGGCCATCCGGCTTGCTCCAGCAACCTGAGATTCCTAAATGGAAATGGGAAGGAATATATATGGATTTTGTGACTAAGTTGCCTAGGACTAGTAGTGGGTATGACACAATCTGGGTCATTGTGGACCGATTGGTTTTAGTTCAACCACCCCCAATCGTTTTTTTTTTCCTCTGTTTTTTTAGTTCTTCCTTTTTTCCTTCTCCCAGCTTTTTGTATCTTTTTGTGCTCTTTTTCTGTTTTTTTTTTTTTCTCTTTTTTTTTTCTTTTTCTCTCAAACCCCACACCGCCCCGCTTGTTTTTTTTTTTTTTTTCTTTCTTTTCCCCCCTCCTCCCCACCCCCGTTTTTTTTCGGTTTTTGTTTTAGTTTCTTTTGCTTTTTGCTTTTTCTCTATTCCCTCCTCCCCCCCCCCCCTCCCAAGTTTTTTTTTATTTTTTTTGTGTGTTTTTTTTATTCTCGTTTTTTTGTTTTTTTTTTTTTTTCTTTATGCTTACTGTATTTTTTTTTTATTTTTTTTCTTTCGCGTTTTTTTTTTTTTTTCTTTTTTTTTTTTGTTTTTTCTTTTTGGGTTTTTTTTTTTTTTGCCACATTGTCAACCCCCACGTATTTTTTTTTTTTTTTTTCGTTTTTTGTTTTGCCTTCTCTCTCTGTTTTTGGGTGATTTTGCGCTTGGTTTTCCTTTTTTTTTTTTTTTTTCTCTCTTGTTTCTTCTATTTTTTTATGTCCGTTCGGTTTTTTCTTTTTTTTTTTTTTTTTTTTTTTTTTTTTTTGCTTTTCTTTGTTTTATTGTTTTCGTGCTTGCCGTTTTTTTTTTTTTTATTTCTTCTTCTGGTTTTTTTTTTCGTTTCGCTTCTTTTTTTTTTTATTTTTTTTTTTTCTGTTTCGTTTGGTTTTTTCTTTGCTTTTTTTCGTTTCGCTGTTTTTATGTTTTTTGGTTTTTTGTTGTTTTTTGTTTCGCTGGATTGTGTTTTTTTTTTTCATGTTTCTTTCTTTTTTTTTCCTTTTTGTTTTTCGTTTTTCTTTTTACTACACAAACAAGTCGCTTTTTTCTTTTTGTTTTTTTTATTTTTGACGTTCTTTTTTTTTGCGCCCTCATCCAGTTTTTTTGTTTTTTTTTCTTTTTTACTTTTTTCTTTTTTTCTTTTTTTTTTGTTTTTGTCGCTGATTTCGGTGCTTTTTTTTTTAGTTTTTTTCACTTTTTCCCTGTCGTTTTTTTTTGTTCCTCTCGTTCGCTCTTTTTTATCCTCCCCCCCACCCCCCCCGCCCCCACCATCTTCACTCGTCCGTTTTTTTTTTTTTCTTTGTTTCTTTTTGTTTCTTTTGCTTTCTTTTCTTTTTTTTCGCTTTTTTTTTTTCTTTTTTGCTTTCTTTTTTTTTTCTTCTTTGTTCGTTTTCGTTTTTTTGAATGTTTTCTGCGTTTTCTGTTCTTTTCTTCGTATTTGTTTTTTGTTGTTCTTTTTTGATTTTTGTTTTTTGATTTTTTTTTTTTCTATTGTTTTCCCCCCACCCCGCGTTCTTCTTCTCCGTTTTTGTATTTTTATTTTTATTTTTTATTTTTTTTTTTTTTTCCTTACGTTTCGCTTTTTTTTTTTTTTTTTCCCTTTTTTTCTTTGTTTTTCTTTTTTTATACCGTCCCCCACTCGTTACTTTTTTTTTTTTTTTTTCTCATATTCTTTCTCTCTTTTATTTTCCTTTTCGCTTTGTTTTTTTTTTCTTTTTTTTCCTTTTTCTTTTTTTTTTTTTTTTCTTTTTTTTTTTCCACCCCCCCGAATTTTCTGGTTTTTTTATCTTTTTCTTTTTCCCCGTTATTCTTTAACCCCTTATTGGTTTCCCTTTTTTTTTATTTTATTTCCTGTTTTTCCCGTTTTTTTTTTTTTTTTTCTCTTTCGTTGTTCTTTCTTCCTTTATTTTCATTCTTTTTTTTCTCTTTTTTTGTTTTTTGTCCCGTCCCGCCTTTTGTTTTTTTATTTCCTCTTAGTTTTTTTGTTTTTTTTTTCCTTTTTTTATTTTTTTTTTTTTTATTTTTCCTTTACGCCCCCCCACCTCCCCCCCAACATACCCCCCCCCCTAAACAAAAAAAGCTCAAAAACTCCAAAAAAAATTTAAACAAAAAAATAAAAAACTATTTCACATATAAAAAAATTAAATCAAAAAAAAAAAAAACAAAAATCAAAAACTCAAAAAAAAAAAAAAACCAAAACAAACCCTCAAAACACTAAAAAGGTATGGGTCCCTATTAAACAACATACAAAAATCCCCCATACTAAAGGTATTGCCCCCCCCCCCCCCCCCCCCCCCCCCCCCCCCCCCCCCCCCCCCCCCCCCCCCCCCCCTCCCCCCCCCCCCCCCACCCCCCCCCCCCCCCCCCCCCCCCCCCCCCCCGCCCCCCCCCCCCCCCCCCCCCCCCCCCCCCCCCCCCCCCGCCCCCCCCCCCCCCCCCCCCCGCCCCCCCCTCCCCCCCCCCGTGTGCCTCACGCATGCTCATGAAGTAAGCATTTAGAAAACTAAGAATCTCAATCACCCTCGACTAATAACCTCGAAAAGTAGTCTAATGTGTCATCGAGGAGTTAAAGACTCATAAGTTTTGAAAATCCCCGTCTTTACCATTTTTATATACACTTATTCCTACACATCTTTTTGTATTTTTCTTTTTTTCACATTAATCAACTAGCTAGAACGTTTGACTTTCGTTATTTTATAACTTTAAGGGATCATGAAACAAGATGCATTTCGATCCGAGAATGCCCCAAAAATGATAAATTCATCGTTCCCGACTTTTCACTTATTCCAAACCAATGGCTTTAAAACGAATATCACGTTAATTATGAGTGTTAGATTGCTAACGCTACTCTATTTGCAACTTGTAAACTTTTTACTCCCGATATTTAGATCTTATGGTGTGCATGTGCTATTATGAATTTCAACTATGATCAATGTTTTGCAACTTTCTATGTTAACATGTTCCACCCAAGAAATAATGAGTTTGAAGGACAGGATATCCCAAGTAGCGGCTTTAGTCTCTGCCCAGCCAACCTTGAGGTTAAGTGTTCCAGGTTGGGGGGGGGACTCTTTGACACCCCACAGAGATAGTATCGGGACTCACGCCGACCTTAGTTTCAAAAACTCTCAGGTTTTCGTATCACATTAGCTTATAAAATTGAATAGCCAATAGTTCACAACGCATATTTGAATTTAACAAAAAGAGATCTTTTATTCACACTTAATATTAACCATTATTGCAATTTATGCAATTTGTAACCCTCGACCTTTTAGAAGGCTGCAACATCGGTTGTGAGCCGGCAAGATGCAGCAAACTTTTATCAGTCTCGGATTATTATTCTTACTATGGGCTTTCTTTAGAAGGCTGTAACATCGGTTGTGAGCCGGCAAGATACAGCAAACTTTTATCAACCCACAGTTTATATTTATTATATTTTTGCATTTTTCATCATTTTTTTTCAGGTTAAGAGCTTATGGGAGAAAAAGCGACAAATTACACACATGAGCTCTTAAGATTTCCAAATAATCCTTGTTTAGCATCCAGCTCCTACTTAACACTATCATTTTTCATTCTTCGCGAGGATCCGCGAACGCTTAGTCTAAAAGTTAAGGAACAAGCTAGAGCTCAACACGCTCGATCGAGTCAAAATTTACTCTTATTCTACCCAGCAGGAAAGTCAAAATTGTGACAAAACACTTATTTTATTTTTGAATTTTTTTTAAATTTTTTCATTTTTTTTTGAAATTTTGGTGGTAAAAACGGGATTACGTGAGAAACAACGGCTGCAGGCATAATCAAATCGAAGATCCCCCCCATACTAGAATGAAACATTGTCCTCAATGTTTTACGAAGGGTTTCTACGTAAATCCTAAGCCGTTTATGAATTATGCTTAAAGATAAACGTTAGTCGATAAGATTAGGATATCGGGATTCCCAAATGAAGCTGAGGATTGTGAAGCTCTTGTGATCGAAGGACAAATACCGCGAGCACGAGAGGCTTCAAAAATCCGGGACATCCTGGACAATACAGCACAAAATACAAAACATGGAAAAGGAAAGAGGCAAGCCTCCTCACAACAACTAAACACTTATTCATTACTACTAAGCTAGCATACTATTACTACTGATAAACTAGGATAAGCATGGGGTGCCTCCCACGAAGCGCTTGTTTAGGGTCACTAAGCTTGACCCAATTCCCTGAATTTAGTTGTCCTTAGGGAAGGTTTGGAGGTCCGGGATATCCATAGCAGGGATATCACCTCCAAAGTAGTGCTTGAGACGATGACCATTTACTTTGAAGTTTGGCCCGGAGTTTTGGGATAACTCAACGGTGCCATACGGAAAAACTTGAACAATGGTAAATGGTCCTGACCAGCGGGACTTCAACTTGCCGGAGAAAATTTTCAATCTTGAGTTAAAGAGGAGGACTTGATCACCGACGTTGAAAACGCGGTTTTTGATCTTTGCGTCATGAATCCTCTTAGTTTTCTCTTTGTAAATCAAAGAATTTTCATAGGCTTGATCACGCAGTTCACTTAATTCATTGAGTTGAACTTTGCGTTGATCACCCGCGGTTTTGAGATCAAAGTTTGCATGTTTAAGGGCCCAGTAAGCTTTGTGCTCCAACTCAATCGGCAGATGACATGCCTTTCCATATACAAGCTTGTACGGAGTGCACCCGATGGGTGTTTTGTACGCTGTACGGAAGGCCCAGAGAGCGTCATCCAGTTTGTCCGACCAAGAGGCACGATTTTCGCCCACTGTCCTTTCAAGAATTCTTTTTAAACCACGATTCGATACTTCAACCTGCCCACTTGTCTGTGGGTGATACGCGGTGGAGAGACGATGAGTGACTCCATATTTAAGCATGACCTTTGCAAACTGGTCATTGCAAAAATGTGTTCCACGATCACTGATGATGGCACGAGACGAGGGCCTTACCAAATCTGCAAGAGAGATTAAGAAATTGCAAACTAACTCTGGCGTCTTGGTGGGGAGCGCCCTTCGCTTCAACCCATTTCTGATAGGTACTCGACATCCGTCAAGTATTCATTTGTGCCTCTAGAAGATGTGAATGGTCCAGAAGTCTATGCCCCACGTCAAAGATTTCAAAAAAAGAACCAAAATAGAAAAAACACAAACCAAAAAAACAAACCCAAAATTGTTTTTTTGGATGTGAATTTTGAGGCATCTCATCCCTTTGTGAAATTTTTCCTTGTCATTGGCACGAGTCGCAATTTTAAGGCATCATTAGCATCATTAGCCTTTACGTAGGCTTTGTATGAATTAGTACTTTTATTCATGTCATTAAAATTTTCTGCTGTTAAGTATGATTAGTGCTGCTGGTTATACTTAATACTGCTAAGTTAATACTGTTAGTTATACTTAATACTATTAGGTATAATTAATACTGTGATAAAAGTTAAAATAGCTATTGCATGTGAGAGTAATCTTGTTTTGGACTAACATTGTTAGTAGAAAAAGCAAAAGAAAAGTGTAGATTGATAATGGGAAAGCAGTTTTATTAGAGAAATAGATAGAGATATTGGTGAGTAAAAGAATTAAGAGAGTGGTAAAAAAAACAAATAGAGAGATGTGTAGAATAACAACAGACATATTGTTTTAGTAAGAAAAAGAATTGAGAGAAAAAGTAAGCATAAAAATAGAAAGAGAGCTATGTGATATAAAAACAAACAGAGTGTACAAGTAACAAAAAGAATTGAGAGAAAAAAATGAGTTAAAAATAGAAAGAGAGGACATTTATTTTTAATGGATACGCTGTTTGGAATGGAATTGAAGTTAATGCTGCTAGGCATAACTTATTACTGTTGTTGGAATTTAATGCTGCTAGGCATAACTTACTACTACTGTTGAAAGTTAATGCTGTTAGATATAAACTTACAACTGCTAGTGAACGTTAATGCTGTTGAGGGTATTTTCATAAATACTTCGATTAAGGGTTTCAATCATTCATTTAATCGATTTCTTTCACTCATATACTCTCTAATCTCAAACCCTAACTCAATTTCATCATTCTTCATCAAAACTCAGCACAAATGGCGAATCTAAAGTTTGCAGATACTCACAACATGGTCGCGTGTTTGGCTAAACCCGCTGAAAGTAAAGGGTTTGAGCAGATTGTAGATTTTCTTAATGCACACACTATAAAGTATGCACTAACGATCAATCCTACAATATATACTTCGTGCATTGAACAATTCTTGGGCTGACTGTCAATGCAAAAAACTGGTCAATGGGGAAGATACATTACAAGCCTAATGCGGATGGAAAGGAGATCACAACATTACTGTGAGTCACTGTAAGAAGAGATCTTCAATTAGAAGATGCTGAAGGTGTTGATTGTCTACCCAATGCTACTATCTTTGAACAGGTTACACTGATGGGGTATGAGAAAATTTCACAGAAGCTCACTTTTTATAAGGCATTCTTTTCCTCACAATGGAAATTTTGATTCATACTATTTTATAATGCCTAAGTTCTAAGACTACTACATGGAATGAGTTTAGTAGCACTATGGCATCTGCAATCATCTGTTTAGCTACAAACCAGAAGTTTAACTTTTCAAAGTACATTTTTGAAAGTATGGTGAAGAACTTGGATAATGTGTCTGGAAATTTTTTGATGTATCCAAGGTTTGTACAAGTGTTTGTGAATCAACAACTTGAAGGGATGCCTACTCACAAGAGAATTTACATTGCACCCTCTCACACTAAGAAGATATTTAGGAATATGAGAAGGGTTGGAAAAGGTTTTTCTAGAAGGGAAACACCATTATTCCAAACAATGATGGTACAAGATCAAGAAGAAGTGGGTGAAGGTTCAGAAATGCCAACTGATCCCCATCACACACCCACCATTATTCAACCATCAACATCTCAACCTCAAAAGAAACAAAGATCAAGAAGGTCAAAGAGAAAGGACACTGAGGTACCTCAGCCTAGTGGTCCTACAACCAATGTAGCAGATGAGGCTGTCAATGAGGAGATGGATGACAGTTTGGAAAGGGCTGCCACTACTGCTACTGGCTTAGAAGCAGAGCAGGACAGTGGTAACATAGATAAGACCCAATCCAAGGCAACACTTAATGAACCAAGTTCCTCAGGAACTAGTTCAGGTAGTGGTCCCAGGCGCCAAGAAACCATGGGGGATACAATTGCTCAGACTAGGTCTGAGAATGTATCTAAACTTTCTAATGATCCACTGCTCGCAAGAGGTAACACACTTCGAAGTGGTGAGGATAGACTAAAACTTGAGGAATTGATGGCATTATGTACAACTTTACAATCAAGAGTTCTTGCTTTGGAGACTACAAAGACCACTCAAGCTACTGAGATTGCAAGTTTGAAAAAGAGAGTCAAAGAGACTACAGATAGGTCGAGGAAAAAGTACAAGAACACATGAACTTAAAACAGATTACTAAAAAGAGTTAGTTCATTAATAGCGGTGGTAAGAATCCCCTGAACTGATGACAGATAATTCTACAGTGAAGCGGATCGCATCCCAATAAGGGAGGATACACTGATATTATGTAATGAATTCATTTTCTACTATGTATAATGTTCAGACTGATGAAGATATGTTTGGTGTTAATGACTTAGATGGTGATGAGGTGATTGTTAAAAGTGTAGATGTTGTTAAAACTGCTGAAGAAACAAGAATAAAGTTCAAAAGAGAAGTTAATGCTAGTTACAATACCCAAGTTAGTGCTGGCTACAAAACTCAACTACAACAACTACAATAACTAATGTTGAAATGACTTTGGCTCAAGCACTGGCAGAATTGAAGAGTGCAAAACCTAAGGCTACAACAATAACTACAACACCAACACTTACAACAACTGCTGCTATAACAATTATAGCTATTAGCACAAGACCTAAGGCTAAAGGGATTGTTTTTCATGAACAGGAGCAAGCACCTACACCAACAGTTTCTTCACAACAACCATCATAGGTCAAGGTTCAGGACAAGGGTAAAGGCAAAATGGTTGAACCAGAACCTGTGAAGAAAATGTCTAAGAAAGATCTACTCAGGCTTGATGAAGAACTTGCCTTTAAGCTACAAGCTGAAGAAGAAAGGCTTGCCAGAGAAAAATCTCAACAAGTTAAAGAAGCCAACATAGCTTGGGATGATCTTCAGGCTAAAATTGAAGCTGATTATCAGTTGGCTCAAAGACTGCAAGCTCAAGAGCAAGAAGAATTGACTGATGAAGAAAAGGCAAGATTGTTTGTACAATTCTTAGAGCAAAGAAGAAAATATTTTGCAGCTAAGAGAGCAGAAGAAAAGAGGAACAAACCACCAACAAGAGCTCAACAAAGGAGTATCATGTGTACTTATCTGAAAAACATGAAAGGATGGAAGCCCAAAAGTTTGAAGAACAAGTCCTTTGCCAATATTCAAGAATTGTTTGACAAAGCAATGAAAAGGGTGAATACCTTTATTGACTACAGAAATGAGCTGGTGGAAGAGAGTTCCAAGAAGGCAGAAGCAGAGATAGCATATGAGAGCAGTTTAAAGAGAGCAGAAGAAGAGCTAGAACAAGAATGCTCTAAAAAGCAAAAGTTAGAAAAAGACAAAGAGTCTGAAGAGCTTAAGCAATGTCTGGAAATAGTTCC
>BQNB010070339.1:21839-33158 GCA_026074375.1 Tanacetum coccineum
TTACTCAAAAGATTTCCACCCGCCGCGGCATTTAAGGAGTCTTGTTCATTCTCGTTTAAACCATTGTAAAAGGTATCAACTTGAGTTAACTCCGTAAACTCCTTAAATCGTTCCTACGCTTCACTAAAAGTTTCCTCAAATTTTTGTGTAAATCGAGAAATTTCATTCTTTAAGTGAGTGGTTAGGAGGGAAAAATTGATTCACAAATTTGGTAACGAGATCCTCCCAAGTCAAGATCGAATTTGGTGGTTCTTTCTCGTACCAAGTTTTAGCGGCTCCCAAGTCAAGATCAAATTTGGTAACGAGAAGACTTTTTTTTGAAAAATTAAAGTATAAGTTTGAACTAAGACAAAAAATTTTGCTATATATTACATAAAAATTGATGATTTAAGTTTAATCTCCAAAAACAACACGTATATTAGTCTGATTAAGAGCTTATGGGAGAAAAAGTCACAAATTACATACATGAGCTCTTCAGATTTCCAACTAATCCTTGTTTAGCATCCCACTCATACTTAACTCTATCATTTTTCGTTCTTCGCAAATTTCCGCGAACGCTTAGCCTAAAAGTTAAGGAACAAGCTAGAGCTCAACACGCTCGATCGGGTCAAAATTTACTCTTATTCTACCCAGCAGGAAAGTCAAAATTGTGACAAAAACACTTATTTTATTTTTAAAAATTTTAAATTTTTTCATATTTTTGAAAATTTTGGTCGGAAAACGGGGTACGTGAGAACAATGGGCAAAAGTAGGTAAGATTATATTGAAGATATACTACCCCATACTAAAATTAAACATTGTCCTCAATGTTTCCTAGCCTAAGACTTAAAAACCCCATACTAGAACTCAAAAAGGTCGAATGCATAACTCAAGGTAATTTTTTTATATTCACAAATTAACGAAAAGAATCGAAAAATCTGGAAGAGCAAATTTTTTTGTCTTTTTGTTCTTTTATATTTTTACTATATACTAAATAGAAAGAAAAACTATTTTTACTGTTTTTTATTTTATAATTTTTTGAATATTTTTGATTTTCTTAAAAGCATAACTTGCGAAGGCGAAAGGACTCCAATTTCATGTCGACAACTTCAAACGAAAGGATCATTAATAACAAATCCCTCTGCAGCGGCGCCAAAAAATGATTGTAGTAATTTATCAAGTAATAATAAAATATAATAGTATTAGAAAATTACCAAAATACCTTTGAGGACAAGAGGTTTAGTTAGAAAAAATTCTCACAATCTTATATATTAAATACGTATATATACACGGTAAGTGATTATGGGTCGTATTCCTCGACAATTTAGGAAATTGAGACAGATTGTTATTTGGACAACGATTTGATTGGTTCAGAGATGATTTGTTTTCTAAAATCCTAAATAGAGAGAATGTTTAAGGACAATAAACCTAACTTTAACTAACGGGCAAATTTAACTTATACTAAAAAACGCCAAAATGGGAACCCTTAAATGGTGTTTAAAAACCCTAAATTTCCAAAATTAAACCTAACTGATTTTTTACTTTTACTATACTCTAATTGCTAAAAAAAGTAAGTTTAAGAAATCTAGAACAAAAACGGAGTTGGTAACGGGCTTAAAAACACGAAAAAAATGAACGATAAGAATCCCGTTCTTTAAAAATAAATTTTGCAATTTTAACCTACGGAAAACAAACTTATTTTTCATAGGAACTACATGAATAAAGAAATTTTTAGAAAAAGCAAATTATTTTTTTTGATTATTTTTCATTTTTTGATTTTGTAAAGATTTTAAAGAAAATAATGATTTAAAATACTAGATTAATCTCTCAAAAACTTTCCTAGAATAATACTAATAGTGTAAATTAAATAATGGATTTAATAAAAATGCAAGCTGAAAATTAGCTGAAAGAATAAGCCCTGAAAAGCTAGAAACTAGCTACGGCTTATTTAAGAAATAAGAACTAAAAGAAAGGTTAAAGGAATTGGTTGAAGTAAATGTTGGATGAGCTATTGTAGCATATTGGTTAAGTGCCTGTGTGTTTAAGGGAGAGGTCGTGGGTTCGAGTCCCAGGCCTTTCCTTTTTGCATTTTTTTTATTTTTATTTTTGAAACTCAAAACTAGAACAGTTGTTTAAAACACACTTTTTTTGTACTACTTGTAACAAAACACTATAGCTGAAATCAATAATAAGCTTTATAAAGGTTAAACAGATATGTACATCAGAAGGTCATGATTATTTGACTGAAAATCTTATTGCCACTTAAAACAGGTACAAATGACTCAAATTAAGTCAATAATTAGACAAAAAACAAGAGCTGATTATGAAACTCATTAAGATGTGTATTTAACTAGATTCATTTAACCTCGTAAATACTGATTTAATAACCTAGACTTCAAAATTTCTATGAAATTTGACCATTTGTAAGAACAATTTTCTTACTTAGCAGAGACTAATTAGCACTACAAGTACTCAAGTGATTCTGGACCAATACTTTGCACCACTCGACTAGACTAAATCTTTGAAAAGACTGATAATTTCATTATATGACTTAAAATGAACTAATGTTGCACTCAATTCATCCATATTATTAAATAAGCTAAGACTAAGCTAGCTTGACAGCTATTTATAAACTACAGACTACAACATAACACTCTAGTATCATCCAAAACTTCTTCAACTTGCTTTAACTTGAATTAATACTTGTACTAACAATGAACTATGAATGATTTGTTTTGAAATGCAGATCAGGACCTTAAACACACGTGGACAAGATTATAATCCCAAACATAACATAACCCAAATACTACTTATAGCGCTTACACCATAATTTTTAAACATCTAATGGCAAAAACAGATCAAAAATTGATTGACAAGACCTTAAACTATATTTATATCAACATTTGATAAATCTAAATACTCAAATCTAACAATTAACACATTAGGATTTTCTATGTAGCTATTTTTGGATTTGAGTAGTATTCTTAGACAAAATATAGCAATCTTGATCTAAAATACAAGTTATGATTAAATGATGATCAAAAAATTAGAAATATTAAACTAGATTTAGAATAACTTAAGCACAATAAGCTAATAATAAGCTACAATAAAGCCGAAGTAAATATTAAGCTAAAACTTGAAAGAAAATTACTTTACAATGAGCCTTTTGAACAAACAAGGCATTAATGCTCGAGGACGCTATCAAAAGCTCTTAGCTTATCAAAATGATAAGTAGTAATGTACCTTGAACTCTTCATTGCTTGTTTTAATTCAGAAAAGCTAAAATCCATCCATAGCATAGGTATTAACTGATTTTAAGTATATAAGTAGATTAATGTTTTGATTGAGCTCAATCTAAGCTTAGAGGACTTAGGATGAGATTGAGATGAGTTATTAGAAGCATATGTACATAAGAGACATTATTGAGTTGATGAAACCAAGGAAATGAACACAATATTTTTGGATTTTTATTTATTTATGAAATTGAAAGAGTACAAGTGCTTAATTAAGTAAAAACTGGAAATGGAAATGGAAAATTACAATTGAGAAAGAAATTTGACATAAATTCGATACTAAAAATCTACACCCTAAACTAAAGAAAATAAGGGACTATTTATAGGAGATGAGGAGGAGGTCTTGGGTGAGGAGTGAGTCGCTAAGTCTCTTTGTGAACCTTTGGATTGTGCTTGATCTCCTAACAATGATTTCAACCTTGGATCAATCTTATTCACAAGGATCGAGTAATTTAACACTCTGTGATGCCACGGTGGCCATGTTGAGGAGCGTTTTGATGTGGGTTTTGTTTGTACAGACTGAGTTAAGTCTTTTGATCATGGTTAATTGCTTGGGGTTGGTTAATTTGGGGTTGTGGGTTCAAATTGGGGACGAATTGTGAATAGGAAACTTTGGGCAGGGAACAAGTAGTTTGGGTTATTTGGGAGGTAGTTGCTACTTATTGTTTAGTTGCTGTATAAAAGAGTATGTTGACTCAGTTTTTATTATGGTTTGACCAGAGTTTGGTTTATTGGGGATCTTGGTCCGGGTCATGGTTATTATGTTTATTGGGGTATTGTTTGTTTTGGTTTGTTAAATGTTTAGGTAAAAATAGTTAACACTAGTTAACTAGAAAGTAACATCCGTTAACTCTTGGACTGATTTTGCAAATGAAGTTTTAGGTAAGGGTAATTTGGGGATTTTACTATTTAGGGTTTTAGTGATTTTTGTGATAATATTTTTTAACAATAAGGGCTTTTGTGGGATTTTGAAGGTTTTGTCCTTTTGTGTTGACCATAGCTTTGACCAATAGTTGACTTTTGTTGACTTGATGACCTTTTGATAGAAAACTCATGCCTCTTCTGCTCTTGATCCGTTCCTGTGTTCGTGTTTGTCCGATTTTGACTGTTTTCTTGTGATATTTGCAATATCCATACCTACACATCCACAAACAACAAAATACACAAATACAAGCATATTTTTGGACATTTTGATCATTCTAAGGGCCATTTTGATGCACAAATGATATGTGATTTCTCACATATCAGTCTCCAAGTGTATCCAATATTTGTGAACACTTTTCCTGTTGGTTTCCAAACTCTTTTCTTTGAACTTTTCTTAACAGATTTAGATTTAACACGAGCATTCACATCATTGATAAAATTAAGAACACACAAATCCTGATTATCAGAAAGCATGCAAACATTACACTTAACACATAGAAGTTCAGAATTCACATTAAGCTTGGAATGCAGCACATTTGCATTTCCTTTAGGTTCAACAATACAATTCTTATTTTTCAAACTAGATTTAACAATCCTAAGGTGGGCTTCTACTTTATTCTTTCGAGTACTACTTGGTGTTTGATGAATCTTATCTTTCTTTGTATTGCCCGAAGGTTGTGATCCGCTAGCACTAGTAGACGGTTTTATTCCTATAGAAGACAACATAGGTTTGTTAGAAACTAGGTTTGATGAAGAAGCTATTTTTGTGTTTGTGTTTCCTGAGGATGTGACGGGCTCAATGAATCTAACTCTTTTGTCCTTGTTCTTTGGGGTCACAGCCACTAATTTTTCACTTGAATTGTTGATGTCCTTTCTTTTTACCTTACCCTTAACTATCATCTTTGTCTCGTTTTCTACTTAACGCCTTTTCTATTCTCCTTTTCTTTGATCTTTATTTATTATCTATTTATCTCTTTTTATTCCTCTATACTTTTTAAGCTTTTCATTTAGGCAGGTTTGTCCGGAATTATTATAAGCAACTCCTGAATTCATTTGGTATACTTACAAGCAGAGTCTAAGGTCATTATATAATGGATTTTGGATTTTCATTGTTCATTACTCCCTAAGAATCGCAGCTTGTTCTTGAGCAGTTGTGGCCTATGGTAGTCAGACAGTGAGCGTTGTCTATTGTTCAACAATTTAGGGCTATTGGTTCCTCATCAACTTTAAGCATTTCTGGAGCAATAGTGTGTTTGGTAACTATATTATTAGCTAAATCTTTTCCTTTAAGTTTCCTTAATTCATCCTTAAGAGCTGTAATGACCAAATCTTTTTCCTGAAGACTTACATTTAAATCAGAGATTTCCACAGACTTTTGATTGACTTGATTAATTAAACCATCCATGTTCTTTTGATCGAATACATGTTAGTTTAATCGAGTCATAAAGTTGCTTATAGGTCTGTTTCAAATGTTCATTCTCCGCAATAAGTTTTGACACCCTATGATCCAATTTAATATTTATCATTTCAATCTCTTCTATGTCTTTCTTCACCTTATCCTCATTCATATTTCCACTTAAATATTTAATTATCTCTTTCAACTTCCTTATGACTGTGTCTTTTTCTTATGACTGAGCTTTCAATTTATTTAATTCAAAGTATTGATCAAAATTTAGAGCACTGTGATTTGAAACAGAATTGTCCCTTTGAAAAATTTCTTGATTAAGTTGAGTATCAACTTCTAAAGAGATGCAATATTTTTCAAGAGTTGTGTAACTTCTGAATAGTTTATCGTATGTCTCTTTTTTAATGAAATCCTTTTTATTGAGAAGCCCAGTCTCAAGTTTGAGACACTTTTTAGATTCTTGCACATTCAGATAAGAATTAATCACAAAAGAATTCACAATAATGTTCACTATATCTTTGTTAATGACTTGTTCCAAGAGTCGTTCGTTCTCATTTAAAACTTGATTCATTTTAACTTCAAACGTTTTGGACTCTAAATGATGTTGTTCGATAGCCTGTTCCATTTGATGAAAGGCATTTTGGACTTCAGTAAGTTCATCAATTAAATATTGATCGAATGTATTGAATATGTCCTTCAGTGCTTTTACAAATGGAATAATTTCATCCCTAAAACAAGCTTTTGTATGTTCAAACACACACGAGCCCACAGTGATAGCTGTAGCCGTGGTTCTTTCTTTGACAACCACGTCAAAGCCAGCAATAAGGTGTTTAAGTTTCTTTAAACTTGTATTTACCATGCTAAATTTAGGAAGTTCTTTTGGAACCTCGACTTTGGTGGGTCTACAAGAAGGACTAGGATCTGAAGAATTCATAGAATTCTGAGAACAAAAGGCTTGTTTAGTAGATAATTCAGTTTTTGGAACAAATCATTTTTCAAAATCTTGAGAAAGTTGGTTGAGAATAGCATAATCAACTGGTGTGGTATTAACTTTCTTTTCTAAAACCATTGGATCCTGTTGTTTTAAAAACATTTTTGAACGACTCTCTTCAGCAATCATTAGGGTCTATTCGGAGTCAGGAATCACAATAGCACTAGTGTTCTTAATGACATTACCATCATAAAGCTTTGGTTCCAACTGCTAAGCTTTCTTCAGATAGAACATATTTTGAAAGCCTAGAGCTTGTTTAGTGGTATGGTCATAGAAAAACGGTGGTTTTGTGAACATATGAATAGTTTGTGCTGATTGATCTCTTTTATAAACAATATTATCCATCTGTTTGATCTTCTTTTCTAAAGCAATTTCTCTATCAATGTTTCTAGATTCTTCTTTCTTGAAATCATTTTTGAGAAGAGTAACTGTTTGCATTAAATATTTTTTTTCTTTTAATTGTTCAGAAAGAGTTTGTTTAAGACGATCAATCTCGACAGACTGTTCACATAAATCTGAAACGTTATCTTGACATTTTAAATCAATATTTTGTCCTTCTTTCAAAACTTTAACTTGTTCTTTATATCTTTCAAGCTCAGCAGTTAAAGTCTCATTGACACTTTTATTGTCCAGATTAATCTTGGTGTAATTAATTACTTGGGTTTTTAGTTGTTCTGTCACAGATAATATCAGTGCATCTTATTGGGAAGATGAGTTAGAATTCTGAACAGTTGCATGTTGTTTTTCTATTACATACTGAGAATAAGGAATGATATTGCTATCACTGGTTATTTTAGTCTCTAAATGATTCACGACACTCGACTGTTCAGAAGACGGCCTCACATGCACATCTTGATTTATCATATTGTTATCCATATTATCAGGATTGTGTACCTTAGCGAGAACATCTGAACCATAATGAGACAAATTTGCCATGAGAGCAACTTTGGCAGTATTGAGTTCATCACAATCAGAGTCATATGCATCTAAATCATCGACTTGATAAGCGGGATTGTGGGTAATGACTGTTTGTGTAGCTTGACCTTCTGCAATTCTTGGATCTGCCAAAAATGCTAGCTCTTCTTCATGTAGAATTTTACTATTTGCTTGAGCTTGTACCAGCAACACTTTATCCTTAAACCAACAATCATCCCGTTTCCTTTTAGGTTTAGTGCATTGTTTGGACATATGTCTCTCCCCTTTGTAGTTGTAACAAATAACAGTCCTTTGTTTCCCAGAATTACTTCCACTTGCTTTTGAAGTGTAGGTCCTAGTGGTACCCATAGCAAAAGAAATTTGCCTCCCCTAAACTGGTTATAAAGTCACTCTCCATCATTAATGGTAGCTTGTTGCCTAGGGTTTGACAAATTCCTCAACTGGTTGTTAGTAGTAGGATAGCGAGATGTGACAACGGCTGATAAGAATGACATCATATGGTTGATGGCATCAATGGGATCGTCACCTTGCTTGAACACTAGAACAGTTAGACCCGAGTCTAGTTGGGGAAATTCAGGTTGTTGTGGTTGTTGGTTGACTGCGGGAGAATATTCTAATTAAGGGATGGATGGTTGTGGAGAATAAACGTTGTGGTGAACCAATGATTGATAATCATTGGATGGATAAGTGATTGAAAGAGGTGTTGATGGTTAATTGGTTGAGTATTGTTGAGACTGATAAGGTGATCCATACTATGGAGACTGATATAGTGAAACTTGTTGTTGAAATTGAGAGTTTTGGTATGAGTTCCGATGAGTTTGATAAGGAGACTGGGTTATCTGATGGGTTGCAACCAAAGCAAGCAGATCTGAGTTGCATTCATGCATTAAACAAACTTCATTTGCATGAAATTCGTGTTGTCCCATGTAAGCATGAAGCTAATCAATATTAGTTGTGTGCATGTCCCGAAGTAGTTTGACATCTGTCACAAATTTGCTCCACTTAGGAGGAAGGGTATTCAAAAACTTGGTGTTCACTTGAAATTGTTCCAGTTTCACATTGTAGATGTTTATGTCATTGAGTAGCAGTGAAAATCTCAAGTAGTAATCACGTAGTGTTTCCCCCTTCTTATAATCAAACTTATCGAATTCATCATATAGTTTACACTCTCGTTCCTGTTTCGTCAATGAAGTTCCTTGCATGAGAAGTTGAATTCTTTCCCAAAGTTCCTTGGCGATTTAATGATTGCTAACAAGTGCATAGACCTCTAGTGGTAATCGTTGAAGAATGATATTTGTTTCCTTGACATCACAATCAGCTTGAATTGCATCCACAGGAGTCAATTCAGAGTATTTTCTTGGCCTAGTCATACCATTTTCCTCAATCGTAGGCCAAATAAGTGGACCATGTTCAACGGATTCAAGGATCATTCGTCCATGTTGTCTATTCATCATGTATAGCTCTATTCTACTTTTCCAAGAATCGTACATATCTTTTTCCAACATAGGTGGACGATTGTCAGCACCCGAAAGAATCGCTTTATCAGTAAGAGTCGTCATTGAGAAATTTGCATGTTAAAAGATTACTGTTTGATCGAACGGTGATTGAAAGTAATTGTGTTGTTATGAGTTTTCTTTTGTTTGTTTTATGTCTTAAAATTTATACGAGATTTTACAATTCTTGACAAAACCCGACAAACAAGTTAATGTTTCATGGGATTTTACAAGTCAAAGAAATAAACTGTATAATTTTAAAAATTTAGTAGATCGGTTTCAACTAAAATTTTAGTAGATCAGTTTCAACTTAAAAAATAGATCGGTTTCCACTAAAAAATTAGTAGATCGGTTTCAACTAAAAAATAGTAGATCGATTCCAACTAGAGTTTAAGTAGATCGGTTCCTACTAACTGAGTAGATCGATTGATACTAGCACTTGAGTAGATCGGTTGAAACTGAATTCAATAGATTGGTTGAAACTGATTCTGAGTAGATCGGTTGAGTAGATCGGTTACCACTAATCCTTAGTAGATCAGTTACAACTAATCCGAAACCTAAAATTTTAAAAACACAAAAAGATACCTTTTTATGGTTGTTTTGCAAAAATTTTTGTACAACTAGTGTTACTAATCCTATAGGAACAAGAAAAATGGAAACTTTAAGGTTTTTAAGCCGAAAAATTTAAAATCAAGATTTTGTTCTTTATAAGGTTTTCGAACACAATAAGATGAACAAAAGTGATATTTTTCAATGATTCTAAGCACATACACCTATATCCAAGGATATTATATCAACTTTACCTATGTAAATGATCTTTTAGTGTATAGAGGAGCTTCAAAAACAAAGAAAAATAAGAAAAATACTCATGGTTTTGCAAGAAAAACAACACAAATCAAAGGTAAAACACAAAAACTAAACACACCACTTCATGGCTCTTGATACCAATTGAATGTTATCTAATAACATACTTGATGAGGGAAAGATAGGTAGTTTTAGAGAGAGAGAGAGAGAGAGTGGTAGGATGAACACTTTAGGGAGAAAAAGTAAACATGAAAAGAAAATGCATTAAGTGTGTGTGAAAATGAACAACCAACACCATTTACATAGCATGGAAAGAGTATATATACTTCCTAAGTATGACGTGTGGGCTTTGGGGCTCATGGGCTTTCCATGGGCCTTGGGCTAACAAGCCTACTTAAGTTTCAAAAATAACTAAACGAGTTATCTAATGATATCTATGGAAGTGACCGGCATTTTTGTGTTCTTAACAGCTGAAGCTCATGAACCTGGACAAATTTTGGATGAAGAGCAACTCACATTTCTTGCAGATCCAGGGGTTCCAAACGGTTAAGCTGTTTAGTCAATCATTCCTAATAATGCTGCTTTTCAGACTGAGGATCTTGATACTTATGATTATGACTGTGATGATATCTCGAATGCAAAAGCGGTTCTCATGACCAATATTTCCAACTATGGTTCTGAATATCAGAGGTACCACATTCTGAAACCTATCTTAATGATATGGACAATCATAGTGTGCATGCAATGCAGGATTTTGAGCAAACATCAGTTGTGAATGTTACAGATAATGAGATAACAAGTGATAGCAATATCATTCCGTACTCTCAATATTTGCAAGAAACACAACAGGCAAATGTTCGAGATACTAATTTGCAGGCACAACAAGATTCAATGATCTTATCTGTGATTGAACAAATGTCAGAACAAATGATTAATCATGTAAATAATTGAGAAAAGGAGAATAAGGAACAGAATAAGGAATCAGTAACCGCTGAGCTTGAGAGATACAAAGAACGAGTCAAAACTTTTGAACAACGTCTTAATATTGATTTAAGCAGTTGCGAAAAACTGATTGATTCTCAAATGGATGATATGATTAAAGAGAAGCTTGCACTAAAAGAACAAGTTAACTTACTTGAGCAAAATCTTTCTAAACAAATTAAAGAAAAGGAATCTTTATTGCAAACATTCATGGTTTTAAAAAATGAATCCAAAGAAAAAGAAAATAAATATATGGAAAATAAAATTGATTTGGAAAAGAAGATAAAGGAACTTGATAGTATTATTTTTAAAGTGGGTCAATCTGCTCAAACAGTGCACATGTTAACAAAGCCTCAAGTTTTTAAGATAATATACACAAGCAAGCTCCATGTTATCAAAATCTATTTTACCTTAAGAAAGCTCAGCGGATTAAACCAAGGATTTATGGGAGAGAGTTCAATTACTAATGAAAGGTACCTATTTGACTAAGCAAGAAAGAGAATGTAAATTGTA